>CM053649.1:10598017-10648017 GCA_028654395.1 Scutellaria barbata | reverse complement strand
TTTTGTATAATGTAATAATATTTTTATGTATAAGGTAATACTTTTGAAAAATTATAATTTAATAAATGATATTGTGTAATATTTTTGTGTATATCAAATTATATTTTAATATATATCGTGTAATACATTTATGTTGTGTAATATATTTGGTTCCAAGATTCTAAATTCATGAGTAATTTGAGTAATTGTAATTTCACATGTAATACTTTTATTTCATTCGTTGCTTCTAGGATTTTTTTTTTAGCCAAAAATCGGAGATCTTTCTAAAGTTTGAAATTCGAAGACGATACTATTCCCAACAAGAAATTGTTTTCTGTTTAGTTGCAAACACCTCTAACAACATCTATATTATCTCTAACAATATAATTTACTTTCTACAATTTATTATAATTTGATGTAGTTTGGTATTTTATAGACCAAAATGCTTTCATTTGTTTAATTCAATAATTGCCTTTTTACATATAGGTGGGATTGCTCTGTTTTACCTACCCTACTTTTGTTTTGTTTTGTTTTTTTCTTTTTCTTTTTTAGTTTTTTTTTTTTTGCTTTAATTGGTGCATATTGTCAAAGAATTATCGAGTTTTCAGAGACATGTTTTAGTTGTTGGTGAGACATAAATAAAGTAAAAATACATTTTATAAATCAATATATTAACTTATCAACAATATTTGAAATTAATATATACTTACAAAAGGATAAATTCATAGGAATCTTAACGTGGATAGTTTATTGTATTCATGTACACACATATAAAATTAAGAATTCAAAAATAATCCATCTCAATCAGAGCACAAAAAATTAAACCAAAATGATGGGAAGTCTCGTCATAAAACACAGAACTGTTTAACAATGGCCTCAGAGATAAATTGTTGCCGGCTATCTACACCCAATCATTTTCTAAACACACCTATAAAATTAAATAAAAATGAAATATGATGTGTAAAGACAATAATACCCTTATTATTAATTTAAAAAAATAAAAACAATATAAAATCAAAATTCCAAACACACCCACCTAATTTCCAACAACTAAACAAACCCCATTTAACACTCCCCATTAAACACACAACACATACACAACACATATATACATAACACTCCTTCTTCTTCCTCATTACCTTCATCTACCTTCATTCGCACTCCATTAAAACCTCAAACCTAACCTAAAAAACTCATCTCTTTAGTCAAAAATCATTATGGAGCAAGAAAAAATACAAGAGATGGACAATGTAAGTCATTTAGTTTTGTTTCATTGTAAAGTGTGAAAAAAATCTATAAAAATCCTGATCGATCAATACAAGCTTCGGCCTGCAACCACCGAATATATTGAAGATTGCTCAGCCAATGGTGGTCGAACAATCTTCAATATGTTCGTTTGTCGTTGGTCGAACATGTCTTTATACGTTCAACTATAACTAGTTGAACAAAGTCATTTTAATGTGTTTTTTTATTAATGTATTTACCTGTACCTTGTTATATTTATAGGAAAATGATTCAAATGAAACTCAATTGAGCATTATGAACTACCAGATGAATTGAACGTTAACAATCTGATGTATGAGCAAATATATTTTTTGGAGGAATTTCGAACGAATGAACTATTTGATAATCGTGAAGATTTGGTGAATTGGGCAACTAGAGTTGGAATTCATCTTAACATAGTCGTGTTGGTTAGACGATCAAATAGTAGAGATAGTGGTAGGTGAGTTCGAATATTTTTGGGTTGTGAGAGTGGTGGTAAGTATTGTCTGCCGAAAACAAAAGTTGTGGTAGATAATTCTATTGACATAGAAAATAAGTCTCTAAAAGGACGGCTTACTAGCACTGAAAAGTGCGATTGTCCTTTTATGTTGAAAGGAATTCAAATGAAAGAGACTGGATGGTGGATCTTAATTGTTGCATGAGGGTCGCATAATCACCCAATGGGACTGAATTTGGTCGGACACTCATTTGTAGGTCGACTAATGTCTACTGAAATCAACTCGTGCGTGAATTGTCCATAAACAATACCAAATCGAAAGACATATTGAGTACCGTGAAGCTTTCTTTTCCCAAGAATGAGTCGACACAGAAGATAATTTACAATGCTCGATAAAAGCATAGAGTTGTCGAGCATGAAGGTCGAACTCAAATGCAGTTTTTATTGGGAAAGTTGAAGACAGAGAACTACTTCTACTTGGTTAGGAGATGTGAGCAAACAAATAGAGTTATGGATCTTTTCATGTTCATCCAACATCTGTAGAGTGGTTACGTGAATTTCCTAGCATGCTATTAATGGACTGTACCTGTAAGACCAATAGGTATAGGATGACACTTTTGAAGTGTTGGTGTCACTTTTACAAATCTAACTTTATTAGTGTGTGTGTATATATGTTCCAAGAGCATGAGGCTAACTACAGATGAGCCCTTACTACATTGAAAGGATTAATGTATGACAGTTGCTTACCAAAGGTAAGTGTAACTGATCGTGTGCTTGCACTTATGAATGTTATAAGTGTTACGTTCTCAAACTCCACATACTTGCTATGTCAGTGGCATATCAACAAGAACATCTTTATCAATTGTAAGAATATGTTCGGTATAACCGAGAAGTAGGAATAATTCAATCATGCTTGGAATATGTTGATTTTTGCTAAGGATTAATTCAGATTCAATGAATTACTTGGAAGACTTCAAGCTGACTATCGAGATTATCTTAGGGTTATCGCTTATGTCATAAAAAATTGGATAAAGTCATATAAAGAGAGGTTTGTCTTATATTGGACCAATAATGTCATGGATTTTGATAACACGACGAGTAGCATGAAACTTTTAAATTAATCTATGAACTATTATATTATATTTACTTATAATATCTAGACAAATGTCCTAACACATTGAAGATCATGTCCCACGATTGCGAGCCTCTCAGTCTAATAGTATAGACATGATCAGTGGGACGTTGTCTAGGCTCTAGATAATAGGATGTGAAAATGTGGTGAACCAATCCACATAGTCCTATAAACACTCCCAAGCTGAATTAACACCTTTTCCACGTCCTTCGGCAAACAATACGTGGTTCCTCCAAACTCAAAAATAAGCTCCAAGTTCATCCCATATGAGCTTATACCTCGCGCCCATATTATCCTGTCGGGACATGAGTGGAACCAACGGCTCATCCGAGACCCTTTGAACAAATTCAAATTGTCGAAGCACATGGTGCAAATGATACAATTCACTATCTCAAAGGCTTGAATGTACCCCTGATAGAAAAATACTTCATACTGAGGATAGTGAGCTCGAATCTCACTAGTATTTTAAGATGGGTTGGCGGGGCGAAGTGGCCCATAGCCCGCCAAAAACCACAATTTGATGGGACGGGAACGGGCTGTGGCGGGCCTAAGAAATCCCAACCCAGCCCAACCCACTATGGGTTGCAGGTTAGATGGGCCAAGCCACCATTTTTTATTTTTGTATATTTGTAGATTTTTACAGGAATTTTTAGAATTAAAGAATTTCACATAAAAACCAACATACAACTTTCTAGTTATGATTACATTATTTTGTGAACTTGGCAACTTGTTGAACATTGATATAATTTCTTAGATAATTCTAAAATATTTATGTAGTTTCTAGATAATTCTAAAATATTTAGGTAGTGTCTTAGATTGTTGAACATTAATATAATTTCTTGGATAATTCTAAAATATTTATGTAGTTCCTAGATAATTGTAAAATATTTAGGTAGTTTCTTAGATAATTGAGCCTTTGAGATTGATTTAGAAGAAATATATCATATTTAAACAATAAGCACCCCAACTCAAATTATGTATCCATGTAAAATTTGTTATCTAATTCAACTCTTAAAGATCATAAAATTAAAATTATGAAAAAATATTATCTCTAACCAAATGGAAGATAAAATAAACATACAATGATATAAAACATAAAAACTAAACATTAAAGTTCAATTTGATAACATTCATCAAACATAATTTTAAATAGTCTAGCAAAATAGTTTGAATAACAAATCTCAAATACAATCTGTAAGGTCCTTGAAAATTATGATTCATCAGCATTTAGATCATCAAAATCATTTTATTTCCTTCTTCAATATCCTCCAAAACATTAGAATCCTCACTTGATAAAGTTGTCTTTGTATTTGCTTCTTCATCATCTATATAGAAAATAAGCTAACATATAATCAAATTCAAAGCATGACAAAGTAATTAAGAACATATAATTTAAATATATATAAAGTAATCTTACTTACCACTATTATATTTAAAATCGTTCAACCAATTACGAGTGCAAATGAGAGCTTAAAAATTTTTAGGAAGCAAACAACTTCTATACTTGGTAAGTACACGAGCTCCAATTGAAAATGTTGATTCCGATGCAACTATACTAATTGGGATAGCCAAGACATCACAAGCCATCATTGCAAGGTCGGGTAATCGATTACTCTTATATTTCCAATATTCTAAGACATCCAACTCTTCAAAATATGAAAACTCTAGTTTTGGCTCCTCCAAATGAAGATTCAATTGAGATTTGCTTGTGCTTGTAATAGCTTGGCTCTCATAAGCCTTAATCTCCTGCATGAATAAACAATTTTAACTACCACATATATACACAAATATACCTTTTGTTCTTGTTTTTTCTCTTTCCACTTTGATTTGATGTAAACAAGTGCGAAGAAAAGACCGATTGTGAAGAACTTGACTTGCTACCATTAGCATAACCCTCAAAAAGCTTATACAATTTACTTTTTACAAGTGAAATCTTATCTTGACATGCACTAAAATCACTCTCAACCCTAGAATAAAAATACTCCAACATTTGAAGTTTAATTCGTGGGTCAAGAATAGCTTCAAATGCAAGGACTATGCTATATTCACTCCAATACTTGTCAAATTTCTCAATCATAACTCTACACATACTGCTTATCTTTTCATCTTCGTTTGACAAGTTCTCTTTCAACAAAGTTTCAATCTTTCAAACTTACAAAAAGTACAAATTTGATGTAGGAAAAAAAGAAAAGAAAATCAAGTTTGTACTCTCACAAAATGGCTCAAGAAACTCACATAGTTTTCTCATCTTTTCCAATCTTCATTTGAAGGACACCACTTGTAATTCCTATCATGCAACGGAAGAGAAACAAAAGCTTTCTTGTACTTAATCGCACCATCCAACATCAAATATGTTGAATTCCATCGAATAACATCCAATCTCAAACCAACACTATTGTCAATATCTCCCACAAAGACCACACATTCATTAAACATTTTCATCCTACCCTCTGAACTTTTTACATACTTCACAAATTCTCTTATATTAGTTAAAGCATTAGAGCACAATTTCAAACCATCTTGAACAATGAGATTCAATATATGAGCTGAGCAACGAATATGAAAAAACTCATCCTCACATAATCAACTATTATATAAAGACAATTGAGAGTATTCTACAATATTTATTAGATGCATTATCCAGCGTCAATGAAAAAGCTTTCTTCTCAATCCCCCATTCTTTCAAAAACTGTATATTTTTGTTGTCAACTCAAACCCGGAGTGTGGAGGAGGCATACTATCAAAGTTAAGGATCTTGTAATTTTTTAATTCCAATTTTCATCAACACAATGAGCAGTCAAGAAAATATAACCCTCATTGGTGCAAGATGTCCACACATCTGATGTTAAACACAGCTTATGATTGACATTAGCCAAAACGTGTTTAAGTTTTACTTTCTCATCCAAATAGAGATTGTTTAACATCAGAGACAAGAGTATTTCTAGAAACACAAGAAAGTGGTGGGATTTACATAATGTTGCCAAGCTCTAATACGTTCATATTCAACAAAGGCAAATGGTAAGTCATGCTTAATAACTGCACTGGCTAGTAACTCACGTGCAATTTTTGGATTTATCTTTCTATTCTTACTTACCAGTCATGATCAACAAACATTTGTCCCACATCATGAAATTTCAACTTTTTACAATTTTTCATGTGACGTCTTAGTATAGAAGTCTCATATCTTTTTCCTCCACGTTATGAAATTTCAACTTTTTACAATTTTTCATGTGACGTCTTAGTGTAGAAGTCTCATATCTTTTGCCCCCCATTCATATACTCTTTTTTACATCCCTTGCATTCACAAATTGTATCTTTCCAACCATTTTTTTTTGTAAAATAATTCCAAACATCAGAATATTCTCTAATCTTATCTTTCTCATCAGACTTAGTGTTTTCACTTTCCACCTTCATTATTATTCAAATTAATACTTTTGTTTAAAGTGTTTGGACTCCATTTGTTTATCATCAAATATGCAATGAAATTACAATATGAATTTGATTTACCTATTTTTACTAGACTCCATTTGTTTTTCTTCAAATATGCAAAATGAAATTATAATATGAATTTGATTTACCTGTTTTTACCACAGCGATTGGAACTAGAAGCGATTGACGTCCAATGAGAGTAACAATGTGAGTTGATTTGATGGACCTAGGCTAGGGTTTTAACGTTTCAGTAGAAAAAAAAATGACAAGTTTAGAGAAAAGATGAGAAAAGAAATGATAATACTAATATTGATTTAATTAATATTAATTATTGGGAATACCGACAAGTTTAGAGAAAAGACGAGAAAAGAAATGATAATACTAATATTGATTTAATTAATATTAATTATTAGAAATACTAGACGAGCTAGCCCGTCCCATCTTAACCCATCCCGCCCCATTTAGGCCCGCCTTTTAATGCGCTGTTAAATCTCCAGCCCAACCTACCCCTTTATGCATGGCGGGGAGGGCTGGCCCAATGGGCCCAGCCTATTTTGATGGCTCTAAATCTCACTATAAGGTTTCCAATTGACCTACATATATAATTTGAACAATAGGTATAAGTATAAAATAATTACTAGTATTGAAAGTATAAACATGAACTCTTGTTTTGTGGCAACATCGTATTTAAGACTTCTCTAAATAGCCGATAATCGATTAATAGTTCCACTACAGTGAGATCATTACATCCATTTTCTTGCAAGAGGCTCTCCTAATAAAAGTTCACACTTGTGTGTTGGTTTGAAAATTGGAAAATACTCGTATATCCAAGCTTGACACAATTAAAAATATAAAGATTAGGAAAAATAATAATATACACATGTAGAACACTTTATATGCTCATTCAATTTTCGGTTGATACCTTGAGTAGTGTCAAGTATCCGCTCATTTGTTTCACGTCACTTCGAGAGGCCAGTTGTTGGTATTTTAATGTTTAGATTTTAATGAGACAAAACAATATGTAATAGGAAGTTTTGAATTACCCCATTTTTCACAATGTTTAAGTGAAAACATAAACTAGGTTTGAGTCTAGATATAGGTATTGAAAGATAGAGGTTTTTCATAAGTAATAACGCTGCATCGAGAAATAAAGAATGAAGTTGCTGCAAGAAAGCAGATGCAGCAACACTGCAAGAAGGCAGCTACAACAATGCAGCAAAGTAAGAAAGAACGGCGTGCAGCATCGCTGCAAGAAAAGGATACAAAAATACTGCAAGAAATGATAAAATAGTACTGTACGAAGATACTACAAGAAGGTTGAAGTTACAGCAGCACTGCAAAGAGCGAACAGCTGCAAGCAGACCTAGGATACAGCACGAAGCTTACTGCTCAAACAGTCAACAGCGCCAATAACAGACAAATCAAGTATCCGGCAATTCGAAGAAGGATAAATACAGTACGAGGAACAAGATCCAGCAAGAATAAATAAAGTCGTTCTAGAGAAGATCAAAGTTGCAAACACGGAGCCAATATAAAGATGCCACGTGGGACTGATGAGCTGTAGAAAGCTACTAGCCGCAACTGCCACATTAAAATGCTCCGAAAGAGAAAAGTCAAGTCGTATTAAAATGCTAGCCATACCTTGTTCAAGTACTCTAAATTCAAAAGAGAGATATCTCCTTCAACGGATATTTCTCATACAAGTATAAATAGAGGATGAGCAACCCTAAAGCTGACTATTGAAACATTTGCACAAAAACATTCAAGGCATTCAAGCTATACTCTTTCAAGTCTACTCTCAGTTTCAGTCACATCAACCTCTGTAAAGTGAAGCAAGTTCAAAGCTGAAAGATCCTTCAAAGGATTCAGAAGCTCACTTCACCGCACCAGTTGAAGAACAAAATCATATATTTTTAACCTTGTTGTTGTGTGCTTAAATTGTTTTAGGTGTCGAACAGTTGATAGGAGACATCTTTGCTGTTTGTATAGTTATCTAGGAGTTAGACAGCTTCCCTGTGTGGGAGTTTGAAACCCAGTGTGGGTGTGTGCCTTTAGAGTTTGCAGTTGTTGTGTGTATGCTGGACTCTAGTAGGTATTTTGCTTTGTAAAGTTGATAAAATTGTTAGAAAAGTCCTGTAAATCAATCTTGCTTAACAAAGTTCCTGCTCGAGGTAGCAGTAGAGTGGACCGTAGAAGGATTACACCACCTTCGAACCACTATAAGCCATAAGTGTTTTATTGCTTTCTTATCTGTGCTTCATTTCATATATTTATCTTTGTCATAAGCATAAAACTTTTTTGAAAAAGATCATATTTACGAAAATCAGTCTTGTGTTATAAAACCTATTTTCCACTTATATAAAATTCTAGATACAGCGTGCAATACTACATCCTAGTATTGTAAGCAGTAACTGTCTGGGCGCTGCAAGTTCAGAGTAACTTGCAGAACAGTATGTTTTTCAAGAGATTTGCAAAATCGACCAAGGTTCATTCACCCCCCTCTCAACCTCGGACGTCACTTGGGACCAACAAGTGGTATCAGAGCAAGTTGGGTTAAAAGCCAACTTATCTATTCACCTACCTAGATCCACCTTAGACTCGCTGTTTTCTCTGCATCCTAAAATTTCATTCTTACAGCATATCATGGATTCCTCTAATCACAATTTACCTATGTTTTCCATAGAGAAATATGACGATTAGAAGATAAGAATGCAGGCACATCTATCAGCAAAGAATGATGAAATGTGGACGGTCATCACCGAAGGACCAATCATCCCCACAAAGGTGAATCCCGTGCTCAGTAGAGACATGGATGAAGAAGCACCACCACCACCAAACTTCCTAGTCAAGCCAAGACAAAAATGGAACAACAAAGACAGAAAGAGAGCCAATCCAGAAAACGTAGCCAAAATGCTCTGTTCATCACCTTGGATAAAGGCACATTCAGCAAAGTCAAAACTTGCAGAACGTCCAAGGAATTTGGGAAAAATTAGAATAAATATGTGAGGGGACAGAGCTCATTAAAGACAACAAGATCTCCAACGCCACCCAACTATTTGAGCTCTTCGAGATGAAGAATAAAGAAACTCTTGAGCAACTAGATTTAAGATTCACATCTATTGTTAATGAACAAGAAACTCTGGCCAAGCACTACACTCAAAAGGAGAAGAACATGAAAGTGCTTAGAGGCTCTGCCTGCTGGAGTGGGACAGTAAGACCACTGCTATGAGAGTATCCATGGATTTGAAATCCATGAGTACATTCGATCTATTCTCCTATCTCAAGGCATTCGAGTATGACATCAACAGACGGAGAAAGCAGTCTGAAGAATCAAGCTCCAAAGTTACAACGCTGACTGCTAGAGGCTCTAAGGATACAGCAACCACTAGTTGCAGCAAACAGACCGAGGTTATAGCAGAAGACGCTGAAGAGGATATGGCCCTACATTTAAAGAAATTTAAAAGATTCATGAAGAGCAACAACAATAGCAACAACACCAACCTCAACAAGAGGAATGACTTTAGAAGAAGTCATCCACCTCCTCAGGTATCCTCCTCTCCACAGTCAAATACAAGTAATGTTGACTTGTGCTATAATTGTAGAAAATCGGGACACTACGCAAGAAACTGTCTATATCCAACGGTGTACAAGTATCCTGAGGAGAGAGAGAGTAGAGGAGAGAAAAGAGAAGAGAAGAAAGGCACAAGCTTCGAGCTCTCATAGGAGAGATGGAGAAGGCCAAGAATACAGCAGTCTCGAAGGAGATGCTGAAAGCTGCAGAATCCTCTGACAGCAATACTGAAACCTCATTCTCTGATGAAAAAGCGCTGATTTGTCGGATGTCAAAAGATTGCGAGAACAACGAAGATGATGAGGTAACCTATCAACCGCTGTCCATACTAGGAAAAGAGGAGCTGAACATGATCCACTCTTTAAAGAGGATCATGAGTGACTTCGAGCAGATTAACTCAACCCATGAGGAGCTAAAGGTTGAAAATAAAAACCTAAGAATCAACAATGAGATCCTCAGAGATAAAAACATTAATATTGCTAAAATGCTCGCTGCATGTGAGTCTGATAACTCAAGGTGCAGTAAGCTACAAAATGAGGTCTTTAGGCTAAGTCGCATTAAATACGAGCCATGCCTTTGATCAAGTACTCTAAATTCGAAAGAAAGATATCTCCTTCAATGGATATTTCTCATACAAGTATAAATAAATAGAGGATGAGCAATCCTAAAGCTGACTACTGAAACATTTGCACAAAAACATTCAAGCATTCAAGCTATACTCTTTCAAGTCTACTCTCAGTTTCAGTCACTCAACCTCTGTGAAGCGAAGCAAGTTCAAAGTTGAAAGATCCTTCGAAGGATTCAGAAGCTCACTTCACCGCACCAGTTGAAGAACAAAATCATATATTTTTAATCTTGTTGCTGTGTGCTTAAATTGTTTTAGGTGTCGAACAGTTGATAGGAGACATCCTTGCTGTTTATATAGTTGTCTAGGAGTTAGACAGCTTCCCTGTGTGGGAGTTTGAAACCCAGTGTGGGTGTGCCTTTAGAGTTTGCAGTTGTTGTGTGTACGCTGGACTCTAGTAGGTATTTTGCTTTGTAAAGTTGATAAATTGTTAGAAAAGTCCTGTAAATCAATCTTGCTTAACAAAGTTCCTGCTCGAGGTAGCAGTAGAGTGGACGTAGAAGGATTACACCACCTTCGAACCACTATAAGCCATAAGTGTTTTATTGTTTTCTTATCTGTGCTTTATTTCATATATTTATCTTTGTCATAAGCATAAAACTTTTTGAAAAAGATCATATTTGCGAAAATCAGTCTTGTGTTATAAAACTTATTTTTCCACTTATATAAAACTCTAGTTACAATGTGCAACACTGCATCCTAGTATTGTAAGCAGTAACTGTCTGGCGCTGCAAGTTCAAGTAACTTGCAGAACAGTATGTTTTTCAAGAGATTTGCAAAATCGACCAAAGTTCATTCATCCCTCCCTTTGAACCTCGGACACGACTTAGGACCAACACCAGTCCCAATTGTTGATATAGGAATGTTAAAGCATACTTGGAGATACAATTTATGTGCTATAATAGATTTTGAATCTTAGTGTCAGCTCTTGTGACCATCTTATCTACAAATAGTGAACATCCCAACATAAACCACTAGTATGCACGAGCAGCAACACTTCAATTTCTCTCCATCCTGAGAAGCTGAATCTTCTTCAAATTGAGATCGAAGTCATTCCAAACGTGCGAAAGCTTCTCGAGAATAGAAAGGACATCAGTTGTGACGACTTCAATCAACCCCAACAACCTATTAATCAATGGACCAGGTCACTCTATTCTACTCCTACCCTCTTGTACCATGACTGAGCGTCCATTGACAGGAAGTCCGATGAGATAAAAAAGGTCATCCAACATAATTGTCATCTCACCCTATAGCATATGGAATATTTTGGTCTCTAATTACCAACGCTCAACGAACATACAAATGAGATTTTTATTGGTCATCTTATACGTACTCCATCTCAAGTCTGGGATCGAACTTCAATCAAGCATCTCAAAAACTTCGGATTTAGGTTCTCGAACGTCATGTCTCCATCTTGAAGGTATGGCACCAACACTTCAATATGTTGATTTCCACCCCCATTCCAGATAGCATATGTCACGTGCATTTTGAAACTTGGAATCAATTGAAGATCAAATGGTCCACCGGCACAAAGACCCGTCGGAATATCATCTTCATCATCATCGTCCTCTTCTGTTCGTCAAATGCTTCTTCATCTGCTTGTAGTTGGTACTCATTCATTGGAAGGGTAGAAGTAGAAGCAATCAGTTCTTAGGTCGTTGAGACCTCCTCAGTCAGACACCTTCGATTAGAAGCAGTTGGTCGTGTCCTCTTCCTCGTATAAAGAACATCATCTCCTGGAATATTCATTCACAATTTTATCAATTAATCTACATTTTACAAATGAATCCAAAATATTTAAGAATTGATAAAACTAACTACGAAATGGGTCTATTCGACCACAAAAATTTGAACAAAAGTGAAAATGTTTGAAAAAAAAGTCAAACAAAAAGAAATCGTTCGACTACTTGTCGAACAAACTAGTAAACGTTCGACCACTAGCCGAACAAACCATATAATATTCGACCAGTGATCAAACATATCATACACTATTCAATCAGTTGTCGAACACAATAAATCCATATTCGAAACTTGCATACACGATTCATTAAAAATTCGATTTCTCATCAACCCAAATAATGTTTTCCATAAAAAAAACTTTCTAAACATGAATTCTAAATATTTACATTCTATTTCAGCCAATTTTAAACAAATTTCACACATCAAATTCATAATTTATGTAAAAAAAATCTTTAGAACTTCACTTACATAGAGTTTCATCTTGTTGGTATATAACAAAATCCATTGTAGACTTTTTGGGTATGTAATCAACTTGCCAAAAATTGTTCGAATTAACACTTCAATCTAATGCCTCTTGAATTGAATTGGGGTTGATTTTTTTGTAGATGCGATTTAAGGTTTGTGTTGCAATTGATTTAGGGTTGGGGTGTGGTTAGGAAGTTGTTTTGTTTGTTTTTTTTTATATTTTTTTCATGAAATATATATTTTTATAATGTAATGGGGGTGTGTTTAGAAAATTTTAAAAAGAAAAGTACTTATTAGAATGTGAATAATCAGGCCCTTTATTAATCTCACTATTTTGATCCCAGAATAAAAAAACAAAAAAAAAAACAAAAACAACTTTTTTCTATTACACAAATATTAAATATATTTAATGTGAAAATAACTAGCATTTAATACTACTTTAATGAGAGAAAAAAAGTCTTCATCATTTTGAACCCGATAAAAAAAACTATGTAGAAGCATTATTGAATATATATGTATAGAGAAAAGGTCTCCAAATACCACAAAACCTTATAATTTAGACCAAAATACCACAAAACTTAAAATGTAGTCCTAATATACCACAACAGTGGTTAAAGACCAAAGTAACCCTAAAAGTACACATGTAAAATGCTATTTCCACTCTAATTTTATTATTTCCAAACCATTTTTGCTAAGTAATACTTATTGAAACAAATATAACCATTACGGTATATCGGCTAGAAACCACTGCATATCCAATGTTATACTCGTGTTTTCACTTGTATAGGGGATAGATGTGGTATAACAATGTCTCGTACTGGATGATTATTATTTGTAAAATTGATAAAAAAAAGGTTTTTCCATGATTTATATTTATTGAGATCTGTTGCACGAAATGGTATTAGAGTTTGGGTTTATTGAATATATAAATTAAATTATTTGTACAATATTATTTTCTTATCCATAATGGGAGGAGAAAATCAAGAAAAATGTATCCGAAAATCTTTCGAGATATAATAAGTGTACGATTTCATTAAATGACATCCCGTGAAGATTGGAACATAATTGTTCCAGATACATCTAAGATCTCACAAGATCTTAAGGAGATCCAGAAGACCATTATTTATTATGGTGGACAGATGGAGAATATGTTCCAATCTCTATCCGAGATCCAATAAAAAGTTTTAGAGCTAAAGAAAGAAATCTTAAATCTGAAAGGAAGGTTATCAAGGGGAACAGGTAGATCGATGAATGAGCATTTCAAAGATGCATTAGGAGCTAAGCCAATCATTTTCAAAGGAAAGGCTACGGAAGTTCCAAAGTCTAAAAGCTATGAGAAACTCTTGCTCGACATCATTCGACAAGTCTGATGAAAGTCTCAAGAGTAGACATCTCAGAATTTAGGAATAGTGGATCTGGTTAATCTCAAGATGAATGATCATATTCCCAAATAAGAAGAAGGGAGTATAAGTGCAGAAACACCCATCCACCAACAACCATGAAGATAGGATCAAGTTGACCATGATGCATTTGTGGCTCGGCGTAGGAGACAAACAGGATGGGATAAGGCAGCATCTAATAGCCCTTGGGCAAAAACGATGCTAGAACCAACACATCCATTCGGGTTGATGCTCACAAACTGACATCATCGATTTTAGGAACATGAAAACCTTGATCGATGAATAGATGACATCCTTAAAGGTTGTTTCGTCAGCGCTGGACATTAATAAGGATCAATTCAGCAAACTTATTAAAAATAGTTTGCAAGGTTCAGCTAAGAAAGCATGAGATAGTACGGAGGCCCATATCAAATAAGAGATCGGATCGGGAGATAATATTTATACAATTATCGAAAAGATCGGTCACTTACTCAAAGTATATTTCATCAGCAATGGATACTTTGACGAAAGAAAAGAAGAAAACACAGGCTTTATATGCTCTCGAATTGAGAAGTATATGTTATGCGGATGAATATATATATTGGTTCCAAAAATATTACTTCCAAGCTTAAATACCATTAAATGTTGCAATAGAAATGTTCTTTGCAAAAATATGTAGCCCTTAGAGAGAGATGTTTATACAAACATATAAGGTACATCTAGGAAGGGTTGATTCAGTGGCCAGAAGGATGTTCTTTTTAAAGGACAACATAAGAGAGTGGTGTCACCAGGCAACACTATATAAGAATAAGAAAAAACTAAGAGGACTGGTAAAAAGGACTCCTCTTTGTTGCGACAATAATGATTTTCCAAGTATTATTGGAGAACCAAGTCGGGAAAGACAGGGCAAAAGAAAGAAATGCTTCAGAAGTGTGTTTCGATCTAAGTCCAAAGGATCATACAAAAGGCCTTCTAATCAAGAAAGATCATAGTGGTCCAAATCAAATACTAGATCTTACAAATCTGGTCAAAAGTCTGGACCTTCCAGGTTTTCTTCACAAGGATCTAAATCCGCAGCGAAGGCAACAATAAGAACACCAAGAATGAGAACTTTCAAACGAGCTCTTACTCGAACAAATGAAAGCTTTAAAGATTACAACTGCTGGACATGCGGTGCGAAAGGTCATATTTCACCAGATTTCCTACAGAAGTAAGAAGAAGTGCACCAATTTAAACCGACAGACGATATCCTTGATGCGATTTTCTATAGCGACTTGATACCAGTTTACCAGTTCGAGGACATTTATTCAGAATAGAGCATCTATGAAGAAGTGTTCAAATCTGATTCAGAGATTCCTACAGATCATCTACAGAATAAGATGAGTAGCTCCGACAAACAGGAAGATAGACTCCAAACATCGGATAGTCTATCAGGATTCTTTTCAAGAATGACTATCTCAAACAAGGCGATGGAGAATCATGCGACAGGATTTAACCCTAAGTCCATACGATGGCTTTAGGATTGGAAGTCTTAACCGATTCTATAACCAAATCGGGTTAAGACAGCGCAAGCACCATATCATCTACCGGGTGAATTCAGGTGAGTTTTCGATTTCCATGGAATTAATCGGTAATAGAGTTGATATGCAGCTTATTCCAAAAGAAGAAATTCTTGAGGAACTGAGTCGTATCAAAGAAGTAGCGGTTACTATAAAATGGATTCATATTGGAACCATTGAAGTAGTAATTAAAGCTACCTTCAAAGAAGGTATTGATTCTGAATTATATTTATTTGTGATGGATAGAAGAATCAATAATTTGCGAGAAAGTTGTCTGGGTACAATGGTAGGTAATTTGTATGCTGGCAAACTCATGTTTGACAATCATTCTAAGATTACATATAACCTAGCTAACCAGGATTTCAGTAGAGTCTTAACCCTTCATCAGGACTTTAAGAGAACAGATTTAATGAAAGAAGATAATAGACCATATTCTATCACGTATAGAATTGCGTATGCACTTTCCAATACACATCACTCAGATATGTTCTTAAGGATATAGTATATAGAAATTTCTAGAATCTTCAAGGAATTTGCCAAAGTAATGACACCAGACCCAATCCAGATACCTAGGATAGGAGGTGTTAATTTACTAATTGAAGATCATCAGATTCTAAATAAATCATTAAGGTATGATTCGGAGATTAGTAATAGGATGTCATTTTCCGAAGATATGATTCTAAGCCTAAAAGGAAATGAACTACATGAGGATTTTAATGCACCAAAGATTAGGGTAAGAAATGTAAAAATGAATTGCCCTGAGGGATGGAAAGAAATCCATATTATTTTTTAAGTATCTGAGACCAATAATTTGTTTCCTTGTGATGAAATATGTTATTTACAACAACCAAGTGTTAATAGATACGAATGCATGTTAGAAATAACAGACTATAAAGTATCTATTACAGGAATTGTAGGTAGAACTAAAGGTTCTATGACCCTGGGTTTAAGTTTCCTAGAAGAATACAAGCCATGTGTAAGAAATGGAAAATGGATGGAGTTCAGCCTTGATGGACACACAATCAGGGTAGAATGAAGAAATCATTTTCTAATTGATATGCCAGGTTTGCATATTGATAAAGAGATTTCAAATCTCTTACAAAAGCATGAGAATGTATTAGAACTTAGCAGGGATTTACGTGATCAGGATCTGACTTATCATGATTTAAGATTACACGAAATTATCTTTAAGTATAATCAGATAAGCTTAAGGATAAACAGATTAAGGTCTTGGAAAGATAATAAAATTTATCCACAAGATTCTGAATGACGAATGTTTTCTCTATATACATATCTGTAGGGATATTTTATGAGCAGTATAAGTCGAAGTACTTTGCAACTTATGTTGATTCAGGTTCAGGCATTTGTAAAGTAAAGCCAGAAGTTTTCCCCAATGAATCTGTGGAAATTCTACCTCTTATTGCAGGAAGGGATTTCTCCCAAAAGATCCTGATACTCAATAAGGGTATTCGAGAATCAAGAATTATGATAGGAGGCGCATTTGGTACCCGTTGGTACAAAGTAAGAATGCCACTTATCTATATTCATGATATATGCGCTGATATTTTGTTGGGTAACAATTTTATCCAAACCATTGCAAAATATGAGCAAGATAATCACAAGAACCTGTTAACTTTTACTACTAACTGTGGTAGTTTGATACAAGTTTTGCAGCGAGAGAAAGCTTTTAATAACATAATGCCTATTAATTTTCACAGCAAACGTGGTGATAATGACTCCAAATTATTAACTCATCCTACAATGCAAGATAAGAGAAAATTTGGAGAAGTTCATTTGTCTTATTGGTAAGAGGGGATGGAGAAGGCAAATGAAGAAGTTATTTAATTTCTAAAAAATGCCCTACAAGAAGGACCACCTTAGATTGACATTGATGAGGAAAGTTTACTTTCCCTTGAAAATGTTAAACAGCTAATCCAGAGGAATTTCAATGAGAATCTTTTAGCTTGGTGGGACAAAAACCAGATCGAAGCAATCCTAAAGGTAAAAGAACAATACCGATACGAGTTGGTTTGATACAAGCCGATTCTGATGAATATTGAAGATCAAAAAGATATGGAAAGATTATTAAAGAGCATATCGATCTCAATCTGATCAAAGCAGGTATCTCCCCTTATAGTAGCCTTGGGTTTTTTGTAAGAAACCATGGTGAAATAAGGAGAGGTAAGGCAAGACTAGTAATTAACTATCAAGGTATTAATAAGATTTGGTTATTACATTCCGAGTAGAGAACACTTAATTGATTGCATTAAGGGATCAAAAGTGTTTTCAAAGTTTGATTGTAAATCTGGATTTTACCAGATTAAGTTAGAAAAGGAATCAAAAAAATTAACTGTCTTTTCTACGCCACAAGGATAGTATATCTGGAATGTACTTCCAATGGGTCTTGCGAATGCACCCCAAATATACCAACGAAAGATGGATAATGCTTTTAAAGATTATTTCGAGTTTATGTTTGTTTACATAGACGATATTTTGATTCCATCTAAAAATATGAAAGATCATTTAAAGTATCTTGAAATATTTTCAGAAGCATGTCATAAAAAATGATTAATGCTTTCTGAAAAGAAGGCAATAATTACGATCAATAGAATCGAATTTCTCGGTATAATTATTGACCATGCAGGTATGGAACTCTAGGAACATATTGTAGAGAAAATCCGTAATTTTTCAGATGTTCTTAAAGATAACAAGCACCTTCAAAGCTAGGTGCTTCTTAGGCATGATTAATTTTACAGGATCATTTATCAAAGATCTAGCAAAATATCGCAAGGATTTCCGTCCTTTATTAAAAAAGGATGAAAAGACCAAATGAAAATGGGAAGACATCTATTCCCAATGGGTTCGAGAGTTAAAATAGGTTTGTAGTAACCTGTCAAAACTCACGATTCCTCAAGACGAGGATCAATTAGTTGTCTATACGGATGCTAATAACTTCCGATGGGCAGCAGTGCTCATGAGGAAAATAGCTACCGGTGAAAAAACCGTGTAGATCCACAGGAGGGTTATTTTAAGAACAAGAAGCCAGAGTTTGGCATATTAATGAGAAAAAAAAATTTGCAGTTTGGAAGGCATTTAAAAAATGGCCTCTATTCTTATTTGCAAAAAAAATTTACTTTAAAAGTTGATAATACCAATATAAAAGCTTTTTGAAAAATAAACTTGAATCAAAAATTAAAAAAAAACTCGTATTGTCAGATGACAAGCAGAATGCCAATATTATTTATTTGATATTGTCATTGTGAAATTCAATGAGAATGTTCTTGCAGATTTCTTAACAAGAGATGGATATCCTTAAAGCGGATTCCATCACGATTAGAGCAAGACACCTCGAAGAACACCTTGAGGAATTGAACAAAGCATTTGAGTTGCTAAGGATACGTGCCGAAGCAGCTTCATATGTTTAGAAGGCAGATTTGGACAAAGTCCAAGCAGCCATACAAGCTTCGAGAGTTGTCCAAATCCATTTATGAAAATCATTAGAAGGGCCTCTACAAAAGGCGAGTTCACCATCGATGATCCAAAAAAAAAATATACAAGAAAGGTTCATCATCGATGAACAAGCAGGGTGTTTTTATACCCGAAGCTAGACATCCTGCAGATAAGTGTTTTTCATCAGATTCTGGTGAAATGGCTGATGACGCCAAAATAAGAACTTTATCGGACTCCGATAAAACTATTAATTCGAAAAGTTATGAAGAAATTCCAGATAAATCGAGTCAACCCAGCACCTTTGGGGTAAAAGAGGGAGAAGTCAATCTATGGCCACAGACAGATTCACGACAGGTTAACACTAACCAATCTGTTTCTCCATTTTAGGTTTACCAAGGAACATGAGAGAAATTGGTTACGATAAATGAGATCAATCCAGGAAAACTGCCGATTAGTCTAGAAAATATCCAAGGCTTTGGATGCTCTCGGGTGTAAACCCACAGGACGTTAGGAAATGATTTGACTTCGAAGCAATTGCTTCGATATTCACGACCGCACCTATTTTTCTGGAGATTTCAAAATTACCGGATAGATAACTACTGCCATGCACGATTCATAGTAGAACAACCCACATTTGGGTAGAGAAGATACACTAGAGCTAAAGATTATCTCAACAGCTCCAGAAATTACAAGCAAAAGGTCTCACCCAAATTTTCTATTTATAAAACTACAGAGACCAGATATGGTGGCGTATAATAGAGCTAAAACACCACCATCAAATAATCATTTAGTAGTCGCCCTCACAGAAGAATAAATATCTACAAGACGAGCTTGGGGATTATGGGTTTGTCTTACTGAGAATGGACAAAGTAAAGTACCCATTCAAAATTTTCCAAAATTCTGTGAATGGGTAATTCCTGTTAAATTCGATGACATGAAATACAACCAGATTTGCTGAAAGCCTCTTCGAAAATAAGAGGAAATTAATTTGGGGAAACAAGGTTCCGGCAACGAAACAAATAAGGAAAAAGGTATGTAACATGATACATATCGAAAGATGGGAAGAACGAATATGTTCTTACTGTCAGACACAAGAGAAACCTTTGTTCGGACAACGTTTCAAGGTTAAACAAGACAATCCTGATTACCTCAAAAAGAAGGGAAAATGGAAGGGTTTCTAAACAGTATAAACAAAAAATGTAATAAAAGGAAACAAGTCTAATGGGACTCGATAGTAAATAGTTGTATTATATTCTAAAAATATAATAGATAGAAATACAGTATAAAGGGTTCAATACAAATATTATACAAGTTCAAAGGGTGCTAAGAGATCTTTTTTGGCCCTATCAAGCACATGGCATTCCCGTCAGACACGGTGTAATGGATGACCACACCATCTTTGAAGAATCAACACCGACAATAGACGATTGCCCAAAGATGAAAGTGGAGGACCCCTCCACTAATTAAAGATTCGTTGCCGACTCAAAAAGACAATGATGCCACCAAGACCGACAATAAATGGTGGAAGACCCACTTACCTAACGATGGGTGGAAAATTAAAGATGGCTCCACAAGGTGGAAAGCAAGCTGGCAACATCCACAAGTGGCAAGGGATGGTGCCTATAAAAGGGTGGCCTCAGCCTCAGAAGAAGATCATCGAATTCACACAACACTTCTCTTTATAAGATAGTTCGAAAATTTTCTGTCTAGAATAGTTTGGCTTTCAAACTTTCCTATTCATGAGGGTTTCCCCTTCTCGAATATTAGCCATGATAGGCTAAACAAATTTTCTCCTCCAATGGTGGAGATAATAGTATTGTAAAATAATTTAGTTTATTATATTCAATAAAAAAGCTTTTGCTTTCCGACATATTCTTCAAAAAATTTTATACTTCTAAGTGAAAATTATCTTGCAGTGAGTCTTCATGTGATCCCCTTAAAGACAAGTGGCCGTTGAGAAGGGTTGTGATCTAAGTTCTCAAGAGGGATCGGTTTAGAATCATAGACTGCGGGCTAATGGTTGGATCTTGGATCCATAAAACCTAAACCGAGAACAAGGAGAATACAAGAGACGAAGGCGAGGTATAATTCAAACTCAGTTTTATTTTATCTTACGAAAGTATGTTGGGTCTGATATTGATTAGAGGGCTAATCCGAATCTAATAAATATAAGGATTGGAAAGATGAAAAATGACTAATGACAAGTGTGGTTTTTTGGAAATTAATAAAAGTCAACAATTGTGAAATAATATTTTATCATAAAAATGTGGTAGTTGGGGATGTTTTGTTATAAATTGTGGTATATGAGGATGTTTCGTTATATGGTGTGGTAGGTTGGGATAAAATATAAGGAATTGTGGTAAGATAGGATATGAAATATATATATATATATATATATATCTGTTACTCACCACCACATCTTAATATATTCATAGTTGATGTGTAAAAAATTCATCTCTTTCAACATTATGACGGATATGTCTTAATATGTTCATTATTGATATATAAAGATTTCATCCCTTTTAATCAGTCTTATTATTCTACCCACGATGGACATATAAATATATATTCACTGCTAATGTGTGAGATATTCAATATATATATATTTCACTTTATATGTAATTAGGGGATAAAATACATCATCTATTGACATATTAAGAATTACCCAAAATAATATTTTCTTCCTTTTAATATTATGATGGATATATTTTAATATATATATATATATATATATATATATATATATATATATTCACAGATGATACATAAATATCTCATTTTTTTTAATATTATGATGTAAATTAATAATTGTGTTCAACTTACGATAAATAGCAGTTATGACACATGAAAAGTTGTTGACTCTGAATAAGATAACATGCGTATATATACACTTGATAATCCAATTTCAAACTCAAAAGTTTAATTAAATTAGATATTACACTGATAACTTCAACATGAATTAGAATAGCTTCCATTACTTTACAATTATCCCAACTATTAATCTGGATTTCTTTATGTATGTTGTCGTGTGGTGTGTGAATGGCGATAACATAGATACACGTAACAGTGGAGGTCCACTTCGAGAAAAGTGTATGACGATTATAACAGGCAAGAATATGCTAACATCCATTAATATTCAATATACGTTTTTTTCGCACCATTTTTCATTTCTCTATCTTCATCTGACAATTCTTGCACTTTTCACTGTTCCAGGTAAAGCAGTTTTCTTATAAATTCTCTCTTTTTAAATTAATTAATTATTAATAATTTATTTTATTTTTTCGGGTTTTGCCGTATAACTATGTCTTTCCCTTCATCCATTTCTTCACGGCCAATCTACGTACCGTTTTGGAATTCTCCTTGAATCTCTCACCTCTGAACTGGTTTTTTTTTTTTTTTTTTGGGTTTGCATTTTCTTGATCAAATTTTGGCTAAATTGTTTTGCTTTTCTTGAAATTGTGGGTTGAGAAATTGAGATGGGGAGAATTTTTGAGGTGACTCTTGAAGGCAAGATTTACAGTTGCAAGCACTGTGGAACTCATCTTGCTCTTTGTGATGACATCGTTTCCAAGGTTTATTGTTATTCTCCATTCTATTTGTGGGAATTATCTTGATTTACGGTCTTGAATTTGTAACTAAAAATCAGTCTTTTTGCTTTTAATCTTGTTTACAATCTGATCTGTGTTCTTGGCTGAGTAGTTGACTTTTCCTGCTGTGAGTGTTGGTGTTGCAATTAATAATGTAGGAGGAAATTGGGACTTTTTATGAAGATTGTTTGTCTTGTGAATTTTGATGTAAAGCTGTTATAAATATTTGATTTGGATTGTGTGATTGCTAATTAAGATTGTACATGGAAAAGAGAGAATGCTGAATTTGAGGAATTATGCCTCTCTTGTGTTATTTCAGTGAAGATTTAGTTTCACAGGTTATGCACTTATATATAAATTCTTCTTTTTATGCTCTCTTGTGATAGATGTCTAGGAGCAATTCTTTGTTATGCTACACCTTGGAAAGTCCAATGAGTTTAACATGGGCTGAATAGTCATTTCATGTGATTTACATTTAAAGGTTTGATATCAAGTGTGTTGCTTGTAAAAATGGTGTGTAGAAATTGCATTAGGCTCCTTGGTTTGAACACAAGTTCTTGGACTCATTGATTTCCTTGTGGCTCTTTGCTTCAGTCTTTCCACAGCAGGCATGGGAAGGCTTATCTCTTCAGTAAGGTGTAAGTTTTTTCTTGATACATGTATTTTGACGTGTGTATAGGTTGGTGAAGACTTATTCCCCCTCTCTATATTCTTTTTAATCTTATGGTATTTGGGATCTTTGGTGATCAGTAATGATTTGTGATTTCTCGAGTCTTGGTCTAGATTGCATCCTTCAACGAACTGGATTACTGAAGAGAAATTCTTAATTAGAGTGATATTTTATCATATGATATATGCATTTTCGTAGTCTTTATTCAACTAGTTTTGTCTCTGCATGTTCTTACGACTACCAAGTTACACAGGGAGAGACCATGCAGATTTACAGAAAAACATCCCAGAACCCATCTTGAATTTCATGCCTTTTATTTTGTCTTTCTTTTCCAGAGTGAATGTAACTCTCGGGGAAAAGGAAGAGAGATCGATGATGACTGGATCCCACGTTGTCGCTGATATATTCTGTGTCCGATGTGGTTCCATTGTTGGATGGAAATATGTAAGATCCTTAGGTTGCTAGCAAGTTCATATTTTTCACATGCTAATTGCCAGTAATCATCTGTGTGTGATCCATCTTCAGGAAACTGCTCAAGAAAAGAGTCAAAAGTACAAGGAAGGCAAATCTGTTCTTGAGCGGTCCGTTTCACCTCTAATCTTAATCTTATAGAAATCGGGGCCATAATCTTTGCATGATTTTGAGACGATATATATATTTCTATGTAACAGGTATAAGATTTCGGGGCCGGATGGAAGTAATTATTGGGTGAGCCATGGAGCCCATTTTGGAGGGAGTGATGCAGATGATGCTTGATTCATGAATCCCTTAATAAGATACACATTTATCTCCAATTGTAAATTCTTTAAACCTCCTCCATTGTTGTTCTTAAACTGTTGGATTATCATTGGGAGCTTAACACCCTCCCACTGCTTATCATGTTTCTGGATTGTAAATACACACACATGAATCAAGACTTGATCTGCTATTGAAACAATGTTGCAATATCAGAAACTAGGACTCTCCCAATTATTTTTATTATTATTTACTTTTTATTTTTATTTTGTGGTTGGTAGCTGGTGGTGTATTTAGTCATGAGACCATGCATAAGAGTTGTCGAGTGCCCATGCTAGATTGTTGATGAAGCTATTGACCAAACCACCAATGGTTTATTTGTATCAAGTGGATATTGTCAAGGTAAGCTCCTCAAAAATAGAAAAGTTAAAGAAGAAGAAAAAAAAATAATAATAAAATACTTTTGGAAGTGGCCCTAGCTTCATTTGGCATATAAGGTATCAAAATTTCTTGTTAGGTTTTTAACTGAATGAATGACGTAATTTGATGGATTCACCTCTTTGGACTCACTTGTCGGTTTATAGTATACTAAATAATGTCAAATTGTAATAAATTGCAGAAAGTAAACATGTACAAAATGCGGATGTTGTTAGAGATGTTGGCAACAAAACAAATAAAAATTTCTTGTTGGTATCAATAACTCTTCAAACTTCAGAATTCCAAAAAGATCTTTGAGTTTTGCTAAAAAAAAAAAAAGAACCTCAAAAGAAGCAACAATATCATAAAAGAAATAGTAGAAAGTTAAGTTAAGAAGACAGTTTTCCTAAAATACGAACATGTCTGGTTGGTGATTACGGAACGATGTAACATTGTCAAAAATAAAATGACTTGTGTATTTTAGTTATTAGCATCACAAAAATGGACATACTAAAATGTACTTCCATATGCTCAAAATGCAAGCTTGATTTTGTAGAGAATGAATGTTATTGAAAAATATTTCCCATATAAATTTTTCACGCATAAAATTTGTGTAGATTTACAGGTACAACCAGTCATATGAAGGGATACTATCAATTAAACTTTTAATAACATTCATGGCCACTAAGTTAGTGACCTTTCCACTATACCATTACAATATTATAAGGAGCTAGAAGGTTGTAGCCACACTGGCTCCGAAATGAGCTTTCTTGGCCCGATGGACTTCGTGTGTTGGGCTATGGCGCCATATTAGGCGTCTCATTGGACCACCAACTCAAGTTTGGCCATCAACTTCGTGCATTAATATAGCGCTCATGGAAAATCGATTTTAAGAATGTAGACACACTACGATCATCTACTCATTGATCCTTTAGTATTAGTTTGACTTTAGATCTTCAAATCAGTGGCCGAACATGTAGTTAAGACTTCCTACGTAACATTTCATATGATCCTTGTTGGATCACCTTTTTTTTTACTCAAATGAACATTAAGTTCAATGAATCTTAGCAGAAGGATTGTCAAATGCATTGAATTTCTTCAAAGCATTCTCATTATTATGAGGTTGCTATAAAATGATTTCATCAGATGAATGATTTTGATTCCTAGAATCACATCCACTATTCCCAGATCTTTCATGTAGAAGTTCCGTTTTAAGATGTGTTTTATCAACGATTATTTCATGACATGATACATATCATGACATATGCATTAGGTGTATCTTTTACATACACACACCAGTAGTACTCGCACTCATTGATTTTGAAACTATGTGGATATTATATTATCAAACTTTACATGTCATTGCTTCAAAGCTTGCTTAAAAGCCCATAAATGTCTAAATGAGCTTGAACACAGTTTTCTCATTACTAGGTGCAACATACCTTTCAAGTTAATTCATGTATCTTATTTCATCTAGTTCACTATAAAGAAACACTATTGATCGTGTTGTCGCAACGCAACAAATTATTTATTTATTTCCTAACCTCCCTAACTAGTAAAAAAGAATAAGTAAAAATCAATCATACATAGAATAGGTGTGTATATCGAAGCTTTTCATATTAGATCGAACAAAAAAAATGATGTATGACTTTGTCAAAGAGATATAATGAGAAATAAATCTAACAACTTGAAAATCACAAATTATGAAACAAACTAGTTCTAAATGAATATTAAAGATTTCTAGTTCTCTGTTCAATTATCCTCGCATATTGAATTAACTTAAACCCTCTTACCATGATGAATTATATGAAGTCAAGAATATGTATATAAAATTTAAGAAGATTTGGAGTCAAAATTCAATTTACTTTGAATTTTATAAGAAACTGTTGTTTCTGCACAAACATGCTCTGTTTTTAAGTCGAAGTAAAACTTTTTTCTTGAGTTGTAGGATTAGAATTAATATGATAAATATTACTGTGTTGTAGCACGGACTCTTAAGAATATGTTAAAATTTATCATGTAAATTTTGAAGTATTGTACGATTTATGCTAAATTTTACAAAGACAGTCTGTTTCAACAAAGTTTATACCCTATTTTATGTTCACTTTGAAAACTCATAGCTAGTTGTGTGAATCAGATTTCTAGTTGATATTTTTCAATATCTTATGTATGTCCTTTAAAAATTTCAAGGGTTTTCATAAAGGGGCGGGGGTATTTCTACCCAATATATATAAGGTAAAATGAAAAATATTCACTCGTTAAAAAAACATGAATTCTACCCAAATTAAAGATAAAATTACTTTAGCACCCTTTAATTTGAATTTTTAAAAACTTAAAATGAAAAGAAAGAAGGGGCTGACTTCTTCTCCACCCACCACAACTCCTTCATCTGAAATTCCTACCCACCCTCCACATTGAGATTCAGCGATGACGACGGTGAAGTTTAAGTATAGTGGCTGAAGGCATAAGTTCCACCACTTGACAACAAAAATCTAAACACGGACAGATCATGATGTTTAGCTTAGATCACGATGCTCAAACACCATCATGATCTAAGTTAAGCATCGTGATCTATTTTGAGTTTTTATTTGTTTCCCAATAACTCAAATCATGCTGCTCAATTTAGATCACATTGTTAAATTTAGATCACGGTGGTGTTTGTTCATCGTGATCTATAGATCATGATAATTATGACCATCGTAATCTAAATTGAGTATCGTGATCTATTTTTGTGTTTTTTTATTTTTTTTCCAACAACTCAGATCACGATGCTCAATTTAGATCACGGTGTTAAATTTAGATCACGATGGTGTTTGTGCATTGTAATCTATAGTTCACGATGCTCATGACCATCATGATCTAAGTTGAGCAGAACTATTTTTGAATTTTTTTCATTTTCTCCCAACAACTCAGATCACGATGCTTAGTTTAGATCACAGTGCTAACTTAGATCACAATGGTGTTTGTACATCGTGAGATCACAATACTCAGCACAGATAGGGGGTGTTTGTGCATTGTGATCTATAGATCACAATTACTGAAAATGCATCATGATTTATAGAGCATTGTGATCTAAACTGAGTATCATGATATGTTCCTAGTATAGATTTTTACATTTTTCGTGATTTTTTTTTTCATTTTTTAAACTCTGATTTACATCTCGAAACATATATCTTGATTCAAAAATTATAAATTGCATTATACTGCACTTAAAAATAATGTTTATCTTACCTCTTTTGAGCAACAATCAAGAAATGAAATTTCATTAAATTGATTATATTTAAGAAATATGAGGAAGAGATTAAATAGATGAAAGAGATGAAAGTAATATTTTTCAACTTACATATAAGAGAGGGGATATAAGTGATAAATGTGGAGGGTGGATCATTAAAATGGACGGGTAAGGGCATTTATGATATTTTGTCTCAAATTTGGGTAAAATACTTTTTCTTATGAAGTTGATTTTTTTTTTTGATAAACAAATAACTCTCAAAAGCATCTAACTTTGATTTCTCATCACATAAGTTTAATAATCTCTCAATCTAATTCATGTATATATCATGCGTTTATTTTTCCGCAATTAAATCTCATCTTCCGAATTTTGATTAAATTACTTAAACATGCTCAATTACCGACCGAATAAACAAACAAATAATCAAAACATAAAAACACAAATATGCTTCAAAATTAAAAACTTGATTGAAGATCCATAACGATTCACATTACACTACCAACAAATCCTTGAAATCTTAAAAAATTAGCTAGATATGATTGTTAAACAATTCATAGACAAATTGAAAAATGTCATATCCACTAAACAAAAAATCTAACTAAAAAAATATTGTGCATTGGAGTCCTAGTGTCCAAAAATATTGTGTATTGATGCATAGTCGTGCCCTCGCACATGGTCGTGCCCGACGACCAAGTCAGTTTTTGGTTTTGAGTTCTTCATGAAAGTTGTAGCTCTTTAAATTAGTTTTTCAATGCCACAAAATTCAACTTAATAACAATTTTCTATACCAAGTTACACACTAAATTCATGTCGGGACGAAAATCAGAAAATCTTTGTACAACTTTCGTCTTCTCTTAATTTTCTGCTTTGTTGATGAGAGAATTGAGACATGTTGAGCATGAATGTTTTAGATCTTCTTAATTTTCCAGAAAAATAAGAAGCTTTCAATTCGAACTTCTCGATTAAAAGATAATTTTTTCTCCCACAACTGTGCATTTAAACTCATAATCTATGCAACTCGACTCTCCATGTAGCTTAAATCTTTTGCTTCAAGTGGTTACAACTTTGTTACTCATTCCTCATTGTTTGTAGTAAGTTCTTCCTCATTTCGTATATCCATTCGAAAATTGCACTTTTTCTCACTTAAAACATAAAATTAAGCACAAAATCATCAAATGCAACATATATATATATATATATATATATATATATATATATAAATTATAGAAATCATCCATAAAACGTATCCAAAAGTACCAAGACAATACTTATGTATACATTATATCATATAAAAACAACATTTATTGGGTACATTCCATAAAACTCTAGATTTTTTTTTTCGACAAATCCAAGCTTAAAATCACATTAAAATTTTATGAAATGAATATTTTATTAAAAAAATTAGATTGAGTTGCTGATAAATATAATTTAGCTGTTGGTGTCCAATTGTTTTCCTAACAATTTATATAAATAATTATAATAAAATTATCTTCCACCCACAAATATCAGAAAACGTGTTTTTATGTCAATTTGTACTTTTTGAACAAAATTTTATTTAAGAAAAATATAAGAAAACATTTTTTTTACCAAATTATTAAGTATTTTGATCTTTTAGATAAATAAATAAATAAATAAAAAGCATCTTTTCTTATTTTAGTGGCCAGAAAACATATATTCTTATACAAAATTTTTTATACAACTGGTACACGTATTTAGGATCTGTGCACCTGACCCGACCCGGTCCACGCGCCACTCCATGTGTCCTCCACATGCGCCCCCAAGCGTCTGGGTAGGTGCTCTCAAACTCATTCAAATTCGTTCCAGGTGCTTGACCTTTATGTTATGTTAAACATATTTTTATGTTATGTTAAGCATACATTTATGTTATGTTAGTCATATATTTAGCACCTTTTTATATTAAGCATACATTTATATTATGTTAAGCATACATTTATGATTTTATGTTATATTAAGCATACTTTTAGGGTTTATAACGTTAAGCATACTTTTATGTTATGTTAAACATACATTTATGTTATGTTAGTAATACATTTTAATTGTATTATTATACCTTTATGTATTATATAAAGGTATGACTAATATTAATTAAAGGTATGTGTAATATTTACATAAAGGTATATATATATAAATTATGGTTTTTTTTGTGCTGAAATTATAGTTTTTTTCATCAAAATTAGGGTTTTTTTTTTGCCAAAATTAGTGTTTTTTTTTAAGTTAAAGTATTATATGAAGATATGTTTAACATAATATAAAGGTATGATTAACACAATATAAAGATTAGGATTAAAAAAAATGTGCAAATCTGGATCGGATTCGACCCACCCGACCCACGTTGTATAAATCTAAGATACATACAACAGCTGCACACAAGTCTCATTCATATTTTTAAGTGAAATTTGTGTTTGGTAATATTTCCCCAATTTGACATATAGCCGTACACCATAAATCTTAATTTTACTAATAAAGAGCTCAAATATTACTAAAAAATAATAAAACATCAGTCATATATTTTAAATGTCATTTGAAAATTAATTTTCGAGATCATCTGACATCTTTAAATAAATTTAAAGTTTAGCATTTAAACTCCCAAAACCTCAAGCTCAATCCTAGAATGCCCAGAGACATCTAGGCAAATTTCAAAATACCCATCAGCCATTAATATCATAAACGATTCTTTTTTTTTTTTTTGTTATTTGTAAAGTCATAACAAAAAAAAAAAATGGTGACGGAAAGATTTGTCCTATATGTGCAAATCAAAATCGGGCGGATCTTTATCCCAAGTAGAGCCTAAACCTAAAAGGCTGAAAGAGGCCTATTCAGGAAAAATAATATAATCTCGTGAAGGAGCTGCTGGTGATAGTTTCAACTATGACGAATGCCACGGACAATTTTTCACACGTATTTATTAGCAAGCAAGAACGAAGTTGCTCCTTTTGGTTCATTTATACCACATGATGTGTGCATTCCGTGTGTGTTGAACAACTTCTGTTTTGTCTACCCAGTCATCTACTTTTGTTAAAAACAAGGATGACAAAAATACTTATAACATAGCTGATACAATTTACTCAAATATACAGAGCCATTGATTACAGAAACAACGTTACAATTCCATCATTTATTAACGACTAATTCTTTCTGCAAGTAAATGAAGAACGTGCATAACTAAATGATGAACAGATTCACTAAGAGGAAAACATAAAGTGCCAATAAAGGCTTCATAGGAGGCAAATTATTAGACCACATAATCGAAATACGATAGATGCCATCAAAAAAAAAAAAAAATCATCCTAAGGAGTAAACCATTTGCTTGGAGAGCTCTGTACCCACTGCTCTAATGTATCGTTGTAACTGGGTTTCCAGATACCTCCTCTGACTAGGATCAAATGCATGCATTAGGTCCTTCAAGCAAAATTGAGAAGATTATTATTACATTATTGCACAACAAGAGTATATTCTCTAACATTGTGTTTGGATAGAGGGAATTGAATCTCAATATCCGAAATGAATGAATTTCAATTCCACTCAAATTAGAGTGAATTTGAAATCAAATCAACATCTATCCAAACACTACCAATGGATTTGCTACCAAGGATTTCAAATCCCGTCATCCAAACACAACCTAAAAGATGTTAGCTTAGATTTGCTCAAATATCTAGCATTAATGGTGTATAAAAGTTCAACAACCTTTGAAGGGATAAATGTCATTCTTAGGAATAATTAGATTCTAACAACCACGTTCCTTAGCAAGATGCTGCTGTTATCACTTGCAGCTTTCAATATAAAAGAAGTGAGAGATCAAGTATTCATGCTTTCTATATGATGAAAGAACATGAGGATAATAATATATTATAAAGTATCTCAGAATAATTTACCTACCTTATATCTCAGACGAGCTCCTCTCACTCCAATCAAAACATTATTGGGGTCTGCATTTTCCAAGACCACACTGGTTGCACCGCTAGCTTCGGAATCTGATTCAATATCCGAAGAATCTGAGTCAAGTTCAACCATGTCATCATCATTCACAAAGACATCATTTGAGGCCTCCTGGGAAAACTCATTTTGTTGCTCCTCCATATGACTATTAACAACATTCTGAGTCAATGACTCTCCAAGTTGTATAGTGGTACAATCAGATAAAACAGCATACTTTCTTCTGTCTAGATATGGTTTTGCAGTGTCATATGGAACCCACCTGATAAAATAGTACAGTTCAAGTTAGAAATGATAACCAAAAGGAACAGAAATATCGTGCAGAAGGTGTATCTCACGGAACAGTTACTATGTAAGTCTATGAACTATTTCACAATACTCTGAGAGAGAGAGAGAGAGAGATAGAGAGAGAGAGATTTTTAAATCAGCAATACTTTATGCCAACATCAACCGTCCTTGAAGAATCTAGACAAATACCCAAGCCATTAAGAGCTTGGATTTCATTTTATGACCTATGCCTACTCTACCTCATCTGCATTCTATAATTACTTTGCCAGCTCCAGTTTCATGCCATTAAGAGCAGTGGGGTAAAATAAGACAAGTCATTGAAATTATGGAGAGATTAGAACCCTTCTTGAAACCATAAGAATTTTCTACACCAGCAGAGCCACTAGAAAGCTTTTCCATAGAGGATGCTCTAATTTAAGAAGCAAGTTACATATTCATATCATGGATGTTAATTAAAGTTATCCCAACAAATACTTATAACCTCAGATTATATGGATTGCAACTAACTTAGAAAAAATTCACCATGCCTTGTTCTCAAAATGCATATTGTGCTTTAATAATTACATAAACTTACAGGTGGCGAAGAGGACATAGGAGCTCGGATGGTCGATACGCAGCTTTGTATCTCATCTTGCTGCAAGAGTGAATATAATAACCAAGGTAATAGTACTGGAGACTTGGGCAATGTACTTGGTTCTCGCAAACCCACCTAATTTCTTCTAAAGCTGAATATTTTCCAAGTGATAAAAAGGCAAGGTCAGGGTCCCAAAATAAATACTTGCTCGACAAACACTTCGGCAATATATCAATAACTCCAACTGCAATTAGTTTCCCATCCACCACATACTGCTGATGGAACGAGCCAAAGCCACATGGAGGCACTGAACCATCACCATTAGGAGGAACATATACTAAAGGAGTGTCAACCAAAAATCTCCTGTATGAGCTTTCAGTGACATGCTCAGGAGTGTCATTATGCACTCTGAGTTGATATTTCCTGTACAAAGAGTATTCTTCACAATCAAAGCTGGATCTTTTCAACCGAATCTCAATCCTCCGTTTTTGCTTGTGACATCCACCAGAGCTTTTATTTAAAATCAAGTTGTTAGCACCACTTGCTGTGGGAGAAGTTTTGGAGACTGTACCTCTTCCAACTTCCACTAAGTCACCCTGGTTCGTAGAAGAGTAGAAATTTATGTGTCCATTGCAAGCTTTGACTGACAGACCACAGGATTCAGCAAGCTGCTTTGAATGGCTTGCAACAATTTCAGCAATCATCTTAGGAGAAAGCTCAGGTAATTCTTCATTTCCTCGCAATCCATGTTCAGATGATTTCAAATGTTCAATGTCTTTCTTTACTCGTCTGAGAGTAGCTGCAATTTGGAAGGCAACATTGCAGGTGAACATGAGTTCTTCAGAATTTTCTGCTTGCAGTTTTCTTTTGGCTGGTGCAACCTTTTTTATGGACGCATTTGGCAACTGAATGTCAGCAGGAAATACCCCACTCTTTATGCATAACTGTACCATTTTATCAATTTGGTCTGACAAGTAATGCATAAACTGGTCGTATTTTCCCTCATCTTTGTGATTAACTATGGAAGATTTCATTGCTGCAGAACCTGTATCCCGATTGTGTTCAGAGCATGACTCCCCAGAAGTATTTAACTCATCGATTAACTTATCTGATTTTTTTGCACCTAATGTGCCATCTAGAAACCTGGAAAAGATAAGTCTGCAGTTAGCAGTTTACTCACAAGAAACTTTTCGGAATAAGAAAACTTCTATCGTTATAAACTAGAACAGGATCAGCATGCAAATCACTAAGGCTCTAGAAGAAATGCACCTCAGGGCTTGAAATGAAAGAAATTTAAAGTAAAAGAAACCATCTACAAATTGAGAGAGAATTTTTTACTAGAAACACAAAGATAGCAGCAACTATCTTATAAGCATCGTGCAAAAGTTGGTGCATATATGTTTCTTGAGTCCAACACACACATAAAAAATGAGTAAAATTCAGTTTGCAGCTTGCTAATCATTGACAATGCCAACTAGCAAGTCACTTTTTAAGCTTATGCGTCAATAAACATAACTGGCAAGCAACCATACATCAAAAACCTATTGTAGAAGACTCATAGGCCCACCACACAGCTAGAGCACTTTCACGTTCAGTAAGCATATATTTTGATCAATATGGAGCAGAATATTGGATAATGTGGCAACTCAAAAGAACATGACTGCTTGATGCCTATACCTTTGCATCCTTTTAGATACCCGAACTTGTTCCTTTGAAGGAACAAAATCACTGGCTTTGAGGCGAATAGTATATGAGGGGCAGCATGTTTTCTCCATGTCAGGTTTGTACAAGAAACAGCCAGATCTTCTCCAACCTCTATCAAGGAGAGCTATAGAGAAAAAGAAAATCACAATGATCAAGTGAAAATAAATTGGCATAATCAAATACAGCAAAATAAAATTCTTAATCGCATATGTCCCGGTTTCCAACAATTAAAAATATGCGGCTTTAAGGTTTGATTATTATTTTTTTATGAAGAAAATACGAGTTATAGGCAACTCAACATTGGTTGTTATAGAAAACTATTTCATAACATGTTACGACTTGATTTCATGTGGCTACATATTAAGTTCCCAGATACAACTAAACATAACAAAAATGCTTCAACCAATTCCCATACAGAAAAGCAAGGCATCACAGTGAAAGAGAATGAAAATGAGACCTAGTCATAAAATACTAGGATCAACCATCTGGTGACACCACTGCATTAACAAATTATTTAACCTTTAAACACAACTATGGAAATGAAGCCAGAGAACTAACCTTGATAGTCATCAACCGTCAAACTATGCGCCCATAGCCCTAAAATGGCAAAAGTATGGAAATTCAGGAAGTATATACAATCATCATATATAGAGTCATGAAATACTACTATCAATCGTTTAGACAATTGTAAAGCTAAAATTTGTGAATTTCAATAACCTAATTATCAGTAAAAATATAAAAAACACACACACACACACATATTACAAAACCTCAAGATTTCAATCACGCCATGAATCCCAATTCTGCTTTTATCGAAATGCCTTTATACAAAATTGATAGATGGTTAAATTATGACCAGAAAACCCAGCGTAGGGTATAATTTATGGAGCTCTGAGCAATAAGGACACTAACCATGAGAAATACTGCTGCGCGCACCGGATTTGCAGTAGCCGCAAGTGCTTTTCCGTCGACCAACATCCACCACGATGCTATCGCCTCTTCCGCCGCCGCCGCTGGTACTCGCTTCGCAGCTTATCTTCTTTTCCTCCGCCATTGCCGATCTTCACTTATTCAATTGAAGGGGGAACAGAACTTCGATGACTAAATTGAGCGCAATTTTACTGCTGTTAATTGGTCAGTGATCGCAATATCGGGGGGGAGTAGATGAATCGGAATCCATTGCACTATTTTATTTTGTTTTTTATTGTTGAATTATGTTTCTTTTTATCATTTGAATATTCCTATTTGTTTGTTTGATTTTCCTACTTTAATCTCACCCCAATCTTTTCTAAGATTATGTTTATCAATCACAACCATTCAACTCAATTCAATAATAAAATATTAATTTTTTTTTCTTCCATCCACACAATCCACAACTCAACTTAATTCCAACATTTTCACAGTTAATTAGTAACACCAACCTAACTCAACTCAATATTTTTTTCTCAATATTTAATAATTATATATTATTTTGTGAACATATTTTTTATTATATTCCACAATAAACTAAATCAAAATTACAATAATTGAAATACGAAATCGAAATTACAATAATTGAAATGCGAAATCGAAATTACAATAATTGAAATACGAAATAGAAATTACAATAATATAAATTTTGATATTTTTTAATTTTTTTTAAATAAAAATTATTTTCAATATTAATATTTTAAATTATATCCGAAAAAAATTAATTGAGACCAATAGAAAAATGACAAGTGTATAATTTGCACCTAAATTGAGTGTCATGACATTGGTCACCATATGACCAATGTCATGACATTTATACTATATTTCCTATTAAACTAATATTATTTGTGGTGACATTTGGTCAAATGTCACCAATAAATATAGTCTTAGCACACTCCAATTTTTATTCACACTCTCACATTATCAATTTTAAATTTTATTAATCTCTAAACATACCCCACACAATTTCAATTATACATTTTGCATATATTTGACCAAAAATACAACACATCTCACTCTAACACACACTCCATTACAATACACACCCCACTACAACACACTTCCAAACACACCCCAACACATTAGGGTTTAGAGAAGGAGAAGAAGAGGAGACGGGAGACCACACCTAAGAATCGAACAAGCCGTCCAACCTTCATCGTAGAGAATCGAACAAACATAATGGACTCTCAAGGTTAGTGTTTACCCTTTCACTTTGTTTTTTTGGTTAGTAAAACTCCATCCATGTTCTTTGATTGAATTGATATTAGTTGCAAATTTTCTGTGCAAAATCAAACACTAAGACATTTAGATAAGATTTTATGTATACGCATAGTGTTATGTGAGAAAATTGGAGGTAGGAATCAAATTTTTGGACAAATTTCGTCAATTATACACGTACCATGTTCGAACCAGGTTGTTCGGCCACCATGAAACTTGTTCGACCACTAGGGTCGAATCATAGGAGGGCTGTTCGACCAAGCTGTTCGAACTAGAGGAGGTCTGTTCGACCATTAGGGTCGAACGCCAGGTGTGATGTTTGATTGTGTCCATCGAAAAGTATGGTAAGTGTTTGACTATTAGGGTCGAACAGTGGGAGGAGCGTTCGACTATATGGGTTGAACAGTGGGTGGAGAGTTCGACTATATGGGTCGAACAAACATTTGATTTGTTCGGTGAATTTTATCGTCAATGCCACAGTTGAATTGGCCGAGTAGGCCGAACATTCTTTTTATTATCAGAGTCTAAGCATGCATAATAGTGTTTTTCAAAGCTAAATATTTTGATATATTTTTATCGTTTGGATGCAGATAAGATATATTCGAGGAGGAGAGACCAACGACATCTGAAAGAAAACATCATACCGAAGAGCCAAGTGCCTCAGATTATTGTACCCATCCTCAGATTCCTCATTCCCCCCATCCTCAACAAGAGGAAGAAGTTGCAGTGATTATGGAAGAAGCACCGATCAATCTAATCGAGCAACGTGAGTTGTCTGGAAGGTGGTGAAGTTGAAGAAGAGGTGGAGGAGGAGGTTTTGAAAGGGTCATTTCCTGGGGGGCCTATTGACCATCGGTTGATTCCCAGTTTCAAAACTCATGTTGCTTCGAAGATTTGGTTTAATGAGAAACGGAAAGTGCTAAAGTTTTGGTGTCATACGACGAAGATGGAGTCGTGGAAGTTAGAAGGTGAACATGATGATTGGTTGAGACTGATGAATCGATCTAAGATCTACGATTTACGGTACATATCTTATAAAAATCCGAACAAGAATCTGATATGCACCTTCGTAGAGTGTTGGCATCCAGAAAGAAACAGTTTTCACATGTCATTTGGGGAGATGACCATCACAATTTAGTCCAGATGTCACTTTTGAGGACGAGGCTACAAGGATATGTGCAGCTAGAGCATATTTATGGTTTGTGCTTGGTTGCACCATCTTCTTTGACAAGAGTGGCTCAAGAGTCTCGACCAACATTTTAAAATTGTTGGGAAATGTGCGTCGAGTACACACTTATGCCTGGGAGCTGCTGCACTTGCTTATCTGTATCGCAACTGGGACTGACATCTCGTTATGGGGTGAGACAGATGTCGGGATACTTGGCATTGTTAGAGGTTAGTTGGAACACCTTTTGCATGAGCTATGTTTGTTATTTATTTACATTTCTGACACAATATTTTTCTGGTGTAGGCATGGATATACGAGTACTACCCTATGACATGACCAACACATAATGTCGCTTTTTGAAATGATAATCAACTAGCGGTGAGATGGGCCCAACAATCCTTTCCAGGACCATCGATCAATCGTATATTAGCTTGGAGAGATATATTAGACACGTATTCTGCCAGTAATATAAGTAAACAGAATATTATGGTAAATTAAATCGTCAATTTGAGATATTCAAAAGTGTGATCGAATTTGATCTTGTAGGTCGATTGGACTCCTTATGTTGGGATGCGGGATGTGTACCCCCATAAAGATGTTACGTTCTATATCGGATGCATCCGTGCATTCGATATAGTTGAGCCTTACCATCTCCATTGTGTCTTGCGATAATTCGAATTTGTTCAAACGATTCTTGAGAATCCTCTCATACCCAAGGATGAAAATATCACTATCGCAACTTTGATTTTACGGATATATCGATGGATATATCGATATCGCATATCGATATCGCAAAAAATTTGAAAAAACAACGGAAATCATATTAAAATTTTGGAAATTTAATATGAAATTTTAGGGATTATTTTTACACATCATTACACAAATATTCCACTCAAAATCACATTAAAATAATATATTGAAAACTAACATATAGATAATAAGCATTATAAATACTGTATTTCGAATGAAAACTGACAATATATTACATAATACAAGACAAAATTACTAAAATTACATCACACAATACATTAGTACCAAAAGGATGACCTATGAGGTTCAAACATAGTAGATGGAATGTCATCTTGATCCAAACAGTACTGATACTAACTCATCACATTAGAGTGCTTATTAGGGAAAATGTTCAAATAAGTCACTAATGTTTACTCTCAAATTCATATATCCCACTAAAGTATGTTTAGGTACAAAAATACCATTAATGTTTATTTTCAGGCTCATAAATCTCATTGAAGTATTTTAAGATACAAAAATACAACTAATGTTTATCTCTAAATACATATAATTCACTTAAGATTTATTTATAATATAATACACCAATAATGTTGTAAAATTAAAATATATATTTACACATTTTAATTTTTATTTCTTATTTGGACCTCATGTTTTTTTACATATTTTAGAACAAAAATTTATTCATGAAAACATAATATAATAGCTTATTATATATATGTGTGAATATAAATATTATTAATAATAATTATTATTATTTATACTTTTTTAATTTTGAAGATTAAAACTATTAAACAACTAGATTTATTTGAAATAATAATTTCACTATGATATTATTTTTTAATTTAAATACAACTTAACCTCTATATTTTATGAAATGTCATGTGAAAAAAAATATCATAGTCATTTTTTTTATTTCAAATCAACCTAATTATTTATTTAGTCTTTAAAAGTTAAAAAAAAGTATAAATAATAATAATATAATAATAATTAATGGTAATAATAATAATAATAATAATAATAATAATAATAATAATAATATATTTACATATATATAATAAGGTATTATATTAATATTTTCAGAACTAGTTTTTTGCTATAAAATATGTAAAAGATATGATATCTAAATAAGAAATAAAAATTAAAATGTGTAAATAAATATTTTAATTTTACAATATTATTGGTGTATTATATTATAAATAAATTTTAAGTGAATTATATGTATTTAGAGGTAAACATTAGTGGTGTTTTTATACCTTAAAATAATTTAGTGGGATTTTTGAACTTAAAAATAAACATTAATAGTGTTTTTGTACCTAAACATATTTTAGTGGGATATATGAACCTGAAAGTAAACATCAGTGGCTTATTTGAACGTTTTCCCTACATATTAATATAGTTATGCACATGTCATTCATAAGTTGTTCTATCTCGTCCAACTACTTCATCATGAATTGGATAGTGTATACTAATCCAATTATATTGTTGATATTCATTGTGGCCTTCATAAGATATTTGAGGATGTGGGTGATCAGAAACATCTCAAGTACTCCAACCAAATTGTGAACTTTTATAAATATCAAGAACATATGAATTTTGAGACATATCACTATGATTATTGCTACTCAAATTATGAAAAAAATGAAAAAATCAACTTTTTTTCATCAAAAATGTGATTTTTAATGTTGTTGCGATATTTTGCGATATATCGCGATTTCCATCCAATTTAGTTCTACACCGAACCGATATCGATAGCGATATCGATACTTTGCGATATATCCACGATATATCCGCGATACCCGAGAAAAAAAATATTACCTCCCAATATCCATATCGCAATATCATATCCGCGATATATCGCGATATTTTCATCCCTACTCATACCAAGCAGAGCAAGGAGGGGTAGTACGGGAGCGCAATACAAGATTATGTTTCACTTTTTGGGGAACTACTTCAGACAGTGGAGTAATCATCTACTGTCTGCTGAGCATCTTAGCCGATATGCGAACCCTGCTTGGAAATGCTCGGAGGACTACATAGATTGGAATACTACTGTATCACATCTGAAGGTACAGAATCCAGAGAACGTGTCAAATGCTGCACATGCCTCCACCTCGACCCAAGGTGCTCAACCTTGGGAAATTATTCATATGGCTCGCACTCATATCGATCCTTTGGTGTAAATGTGGAGAGTTCAAAACCCACATTTATCCATGGATTACGTGATGTCATTAGTCGAGCGTGCATACGAAGCCTTGACAATGAATGATCCATTCGAGCTAGAACCGTCACGACGAGCGCAGGCCTCAAAGAAATCGTAGGACTTAGTTGAAATTTAAAATTTAGTTCAAGTGTGTTTTCAAAACAATTTGAGTTATGTTTATTGCAGTATGTTTGTTTATTGGACAACTCAAAATAATTTCCATTCTCAGTTTATCGTGTCTTGTCTACGATGTCGGCAAAATTAATCGAATCATGTTATTCTCTACTTCTTCATGTTATCCTCTACTTCTGCTTCATGTTATTCTCTGTTATTTTCGGCAGTTATGATTTTCAGTTCATCAAAATGTTGTTGTTGTTAATATCTGATCCAATACATGTAGTGTTCGTGTGTAAGGTATTTTTATGGGAGATTTCGACTCTGTTTGACCGCTAAGCCCGAATGCAGTATGTACTCTTCGGGATAGGCGGCCAACCTCCTGGAGAGAGCGATGTGCATGGACCAGGTGAGTAGGGATGCAGCTCCGTGGACCGCTCGTCGGGCCTGATAGGTGGAACCGCTATCTTCGAACACTCCTAGATCCGTTCGATCTCAAGAATCGAACACTTTTTGTAATATTCGATTATGTGCGTCGAACAAATAACAATAAGTTCAAACAGCAAAGTCGAACATATAAGTGTTTGTTCGAAAATATGGTTAGAACAATTAGGCTGACATTCGACTATTAGGGTCGAACAGTTTGTGTAATGTTTGACCATATGGATCAAACAACTACTATTTTGTTTGATTTTTTAGTTCGGACAGAGTTATTTTTCCACTAACTAAATTCCAACCCTGCCATTTGCACGTGTAAATTTGACTCCATATACGAAATGAACTTATCAAACAGAAATGTCACATTAAGTGTTGCTTCTCTGATAGAAATATCACTTAGGAAATGTTTGTACGTGTATTTACAGTACATAAATATCATAAATATCACGGTGAAGTCAATCATTATCTAATGCAATACTTACGACGCCCACAGATGCTTTATCCCGTGTTGCAAGACTACTGTACTTTGCTAATTATGTTGTTGGTGGAGAACTGCCCAACCCTCGGTACATGGATAATGGTACCCGTACCATGTTATGCTAATAGGCGGTAATGGTACACCATCTACCAACTTCGCCTACAATGTCAGAGAAAATGAAATAATATCAGAGAATTGTATTATAATGGATAGAAGTAGACATTTGGTTGGAGTAATTACCCTGATGAAATGATTATTTCCTACGAAAGCCATGCACACAATCTGAGGATTCATCACCACAGACAATCTTAGCGGTAGAAATGTGAGGCTCTGCTGAGGCGAGATATGTACGAACACCATATTGTAAACTGATGCAGCCAAATTGTACGTCTTAGGATATACAAACCAATATTTGCAATCATAGACCTCATCTTTGAAATACCTCATCATTACCAACATCTGCTCGACCCTTGCCTGATTGAGCCAAACACTAGCATATAGAGATGTAAATTCCTCCAACTTTCTAATTAGGTCGTTTTGAACTTTCGGCCAAGAATGCTCTCTCAGCCCAAGTGCATCTGCTACACACCAAAACCCACAATGATCGTCTCCTTTCACATTTGTTGTACCACTGATGTAAGGTCTCCAGATACCAGGATTAGTTCTATCAGTGGTGTCTCAGATGCCGTACGGGTAGATCATCATTGAACCGGTTGTTTTTGTCATTTGGTCTTGGCGAATGAAGGCCCCACCGATGATGAACCAGATATTTCAGTGTTTTGATCAACTGGTGAACAACTATCAATGATCAACCTTACATATTCAAATGCACTTTTATCACGCTTCGTTGACTTCTAAACATGAATTTTAGCCTTGTTTGGCCTACCATGAACACGTGTCTACACCTCAGGCTCAAGTAACGAGGAAGTGAACGGTAAAGAGATCTCTTGGAGTCGTTTAAGCAACAGTAACCGTTGGGATTCTATTGACATCTCGAACATGTTGTTAATGTACCCCACTGTCTCTTGCCACCGACTTCCAAGTTCTTCACCAATATTGACATCTTCCTTCGATGGCTCACAGTCCAATTTTCTCCAAAAACTATGAACCATGTCTAGCGTGATTGATACCCCTATTTGATTCAATTCTGCCAGCTCATATGCACATGGCAATCCACAGGTTCTTCTCAGAACACACCCACATAGCAGAGAATCCACACCGTATATATTAACACCTTCGAGCTCGTCAAAGATCTTGTGCATAGCAGCATGTGATACCAAACATCGTATTACTTGAAAAAATGAGACTTGTAGTGATAATGTAAGACATTCAAACTCTTCTTAAATGATGCTTTGATTATGTTGTGAGACACGATCAACAGTCCATGAATCCTTTCCTAAGAAATTTTGAAATTCGATTTGCTGGTTCCCAGCTGTTTCTTCAGTTTTTAATGTGCACTTTCCGCCCTACAAAATGAAGATAAACAAATATTCGTACAGTTACTAACGCAATATAAATGAAACAAACCAAACATGATGATAAAGTAATACAATTATGCATGTACCGACTACTTGTCGTGTAATCACAATACATAACGTATGAGATAAACTTCTCCTTGTAAGGTATTATCCAATTGTCAATGACATAATTGAAGGCCTCTGGGTAGTCGGCGTAATCATCCCTCAACCTTTGTAACAACTTATTGAATTTAAGCAAGTCCTCAGCAACCATCAATGAGTGGAATGAATTGTTAAATGAATCTCACTTCTCTTTTTTGGTATGGAACATTGGTCTACACTTCATTAAAATGTTCTTGCTGATATACCACCGACACAATAAATGCTTTGAGTTGGGAAAGGTAACTTCGATGACATTCATCAATGCGATCTTCTGATCAGTGACAATCACATCCGGCAGTGTTGATTGATCCATTAATCCCTTTAAAATTATCAGCGCCCAAATATAGTTCTCCTATCGTTCAGACTTTAGATATATACACGCAATCGAGAAGGTGATATCTGTGGATGTGATACCAATAATCTCCAAAAGAGGCATCTTATACCGATTGGTCTTATATGTGCAGTCCATTAATATCACATTTAGAAATACACGCAACAACTCGACACTGGTAGGGTGAGCATAAAACAGATTTTTGACCCTGTTAGTGTGCTTGCATCTCTTGTCGAGGTAATAATACTTATGATGACTCAATTTCTCCAACAATTATTGCATTTGAGAATGACCTCCATGCTCAACACTTCGATGCTTATGACGAGCATTGTAAATGGTCTTCAGCGTCGACTCATTATCCACAAAAGTTTCTTTCAAACTACTCAAGGTATCCTTCGGTTTAGTATTATTTTTTTATAAGTCGAAAACATAACGATCTTCTAACTCTGTCAGTCGACCGACATATAAGTGCCCCATCAAGTACGCACCTATCGGGTGATTATGAGACTCACATAAAATTGTTAGACACCATTCACCAACATTATTGATTTGAATGCCCTTCAAAAGAAAAGGACAATCACACTTCTTCGTAACAGTTACTCTCCTTCTAGAGCATTTCGTCTTCACGTCTTGATTGTCGTCACCCAAATTTGGTCTTTTCATCTTTGGTTTAGTTGGACAGTACGTACCACTTCTTTCACAACACAGATAAACTCCAGGCTGCCTACCACTAGCCACCTCATCGGATCGTTTCACTAATACCACCATATTCAGTCTATGACCTATTTCTTTTGCCCAATCGACCAAAGTCGTACAATCTTCATAAACTAAATTAATGGTAAACTCCACTGTATAATCTATTTGTTTATACAGTGGATCCATCACCTCAACATTATGAACGTATTCCTCCCCAGGATTTACCACACTTAATTTCGTGGATTTCGAACCGTTTTCCTAATAAACAATGAACAAATAACATAATAAATATATTGTTCGGAACAAAAATTAAATTATACATCAAAAATACTCTATTCAACTAATACGATTGAATGTATCACAACCAGGTCGATCACGTCGGTCGAATGTAACATGTTTCGTTAGACCTTTACGATCGAACATGAAGCATTTTATTTGACCGTAACGATCGACTCTTTAGGGTTTCATTTGATGCATATGATCGAACAACCTTTAACATGTTCGACCACTTCAGGTCGAACACTTTGTGTTATGTTCACCTGAAGTGGTCGAACTCGACTCTTCCAGCGGGATTTTTTTCTTCCAAACCCTAAAGTTCGATTTTTCTAAATACACCACTAAAAACTTTAAAAAATAAGTTAGAAATCTTACATTGCTCATTTCGTACATCTTTTCCCATTTAACCGACATTTTTATGCCTAAATTTGCTTGCAATGTAGTAATTTTTCTTTCAAGCTTGAAAATGGGAAATGGAAATGGAGGAAAGAGTTGAGTAGGGAAGATAAGTGGTAATGAGATGTACTTAGAAAATATAGGGTGTGCTTAGAGATGTCTATCTTCATATTGGGAACACAAGGGCTTTTTAGACTTTTGATAAATTATTACTTTTCATTTATTTAATTGTGGGGTGTGCTTAGAAAAGGTTGGGGTGCGGATAGTCTCACCCTATTTTATTTGGGAAGAACTAAAAAACACTCTACCTCAACCCCATTTACTTAAAGCACCCCAAAAATTAAAAACACATTTTGAATATTTTCTAAGCACATCCCATAACATTTCAACTCTACCTTTTTGTTAAAATAAATCTCTCTTCTCCTTCTATTCTCCTTCCATAACATTTCAATATTTTTGTTTCGATTTGCAATGTATTATTCTATTTTTATACAAATTTCTTTAGTTACATTTAAGGTTATGGATTAGTGAAATAGTAGTTGATTTTGATAAAATTTTAAGAAAAATCGTAAGTTGTTGGGAGAAAATTCGACAAAAAATGAATAGAATGAGCAGCCCTAGTTGATCGATACCGTTTGAGGTTGTTTGACTGTCTCGGCTGAACGAATAGGAGGGCATTCAGTCGGCTTGGCCAAACATGTGCATTCATGTGAGCTGCATATGCCAGAAAAATCCTTATAGCTTCCAACCTTGCTATAGGAGCAAAGGTCTCATCAAAATCAATTACTTCTTCCTGGCAATATCCCTTAGCAACTAATCTTGCTTTGTTTCTTACAATAAACCCTAATTCATCCAGCTTGTTCTTGAACACCCATTTTGTTTCAATAACTCCTTGATTAGTTAGTCTTACAACTGTATGCTAAACTTGCTTTCTTTCAAATCCATTCAACTCTTCTTACATAACTTGGATCCAGTTGTTGTCTTGAAGAGCTTCTTCAATATTCTTTGGCTTTATTTGGGATATAAAGCATGCTAAAATTGCTTCATGAGGAATAGATCTTCTTGTTCTCACACCTATTGATGGGTCTCCAATGATAAGATCTTTAGGATGGTTTCTAAGCCATGTTCTGTCAGGCTAAAAAACATGCATAGGTCTGGGTTGCTCTTCATGTTGCCGTAAGATTGTAGGTTCTGCTGCTGTAGGAATATCTGCTGTATCCAGAGGTGCGGTTTCTTTTTCTTTATCTTCAGTTGGAGGTAGAACTCCTTCAATATAGGGAACATCATTTTCTTTCTTAGGGGTTGTTCCTTCAACATGTTCTTCTAGCTTTTTGGTGTCACAATGTGGTTCATCAAACACCACATGAATTGACTCTTCAACTACTAGGGTTCTTTTATTGAAGACTCTGAATGCTCCACTTACAGCAGAGTATCCAAGAAACACTCATTCATCTGATTTTACATTAAAGATCTTTAGATGCTCTTTTCTGTTGTTGAGAATATAACACCTGCATCCAAAGATATGCAGATAGGAAATATTTGGTGTATATCTATTACAGACTTCATATGGAGTTTTGTCTAGATCTTTATTGATCAGACATCTGTTCTGAGTGTAGCATACAGTATTGGTAGCTTCAGCCCAAAATCTCTTGGGTATCTCTGCCTCTGCTATCATTGTCCTTGCTGCTTCCTTGAGGATCTATTCCTTCTTTCAGCAACACCATTCTGTTAAAGTGTTCTTACAGCAGAGTATTCATGACGAATACCATTGTCAGAACAGAATTTCTCTATAAACTTATTGGTAAACTTAGTTCCTCTATTAGATCTAATCTTTATAATGCTCAAACTTTTCTTATTTTGAATCTTCTTCATGAGGTCAGATAGGTTGTTCTGAGTTTCTATTTTCTTAGCAAGAAACATGGTCTAGGTATATCCGGAATAATCATCTACTACCACGAGTGAGTACTTCTTCCCACTTATGCTTATTGGTTCTACTGGTCCAAAAAGGTTTATGTGTAAACGGTCTAGGATCCTGTGGGATGACTTCTGCAACTTATCTTTGAATGAGCTTTTCACTTGTTTTCCTTTCTAACAAACTGCACATATATTTTCTTTCTTGTATGCCATATCAGGCAATCCTCTCACTAGTCCTTTTCTTGCTAGCTTGTTTATAGTTTTGAAGTTCAAATGGCTAAGCCTCTTGTGCTACATTTAGCTCAGCTCTGGTGGACTATTTACAATGAAGCATGTTGGTTGAATAGAAGAGCTCTAATCTGTAAGATATATATTTCCTCTTCTTAATCCTATAAGCTTGACTTCATTTGTTGTGTTGTCCTTGATTAGGGACTTGTTGAGGTTGAACTCCATAGTGTATCATTTGTCACAGAATTGACTGATGCTCAATAGATTATATCTGAGCCCTTTTACGTAAGATATATCCTTGATCTTGATATTTCCTTTGACCAGATTTCTAATGGCTTTTGTTCTGCCTTTGGAATCATCTCCAAAGATGACCTTCGGTCCTTTGCATGGTTGGAAATATCTTAAGGCTTCTTTTTTGTCTGTCATGTGTCTTGAGCAGTCATTGTCTTTGTATCATACTTCGCTGCTGCAACTTAGCGTTGAAACCTGCAACAATTTCAAACAGATTTAGGTACCCATTTCTATAAGGGTCCTTTGGGGTTAGTTTCTTTTAGAACCCAAACTTTCTTAACAGTCAGTAATTTGCTGTAAGTTTTATTTGTTCATTTTGTGTATGCAATTTTGTCTTAAACTGCTTGTTAACAGTGTGTGTAAAAACTATATATGTGTTACCAACACTTTTGTAGTGTGGTCTTCCACCATACTTCTGTTGAGTATATCCTCTTTAAGATTTAGACATAAAAGTCCTAGTATAGGTGGGGTAAGAATTTTTATGCTATAACTTTCTGGGTTGCTGTATCTTCTTGCTGCATACAACAGATGACTTCTGCTGCAACCAGCTCTTAAATACCGACTTACTTCATGCAGTTGTGCGTAGGGGCTTTTTTCTCTTATCCATCAGCGTTGGCTTGTTCAAGGTCTTTTTAGAGTTATAGGGTAACTTATTCTCCATTGAAGTTTCAGCTTGAACAAATACCACAGTCTTAGATGAGCTTGTTGTATTCTGAGAAGAGTGGGTGCTGTATCCTAAGCCAGTTTTCTCAAACGGACTTCTAACCTGATTCAGACACTCTCTTGCATCCTTAGCATATTTGCTGAATATACTTATTGTGGACTATAAGTTCTCCTTCTCAGTTTCTAGCTTGATGACCAGCAGATTGAGCCTTGAGACTTTCTTTTGAAGCTTGCTGCATTTTGAGCTATCAGACTCACATGCTGCTAGCATTTTTACAATGTCAATGTTTTTGCTTTTGAAGATCTCATTTTCAATTCTAAAGTTCTTATTCTCAACCTTTAGCTCCTCATGGGTTGAGTTAATCTGCTCAAAGTCACTCATGATTCTTTTGAGAGAGTGGATCATGTTCAGCTCCTCTTTGTTAGGTATGGATAACGGTTGGTAGGTTACCTCATCTTCTTCGCTGTCCTCATAGTCTTTTGCCATCAGGAAAATCAGTGCTTCTTCGTCTGAGGATGAGGTTTCACTGTTGCTGTCAGAAGATTCAACAACTTTCAGCATCTTCTTTGAGACTACTGTATCTTTAGTTTTTTCCATCTCTCCAATGAGAGCTTTAAGCTTGTGTCTGTTATCTCTTCTCTTCTCTCTCATTTACTCTCTTTTTTCTTCTAGATACTTATGTACAGTTGGATGTGGACCGCTCATTACATGGTGTACAAGCTTCCTGTAATTATAGCACAAGTGAAGATTGTTTGCATTTGATTGAGGAGAGGAAGATACCTGAGGTGGTGGATGACTTTTTTTTGAAGTCATTCATTTTGTTGATGTTATTGTTGTTGTTGTTGTTACTCTTCATGAATCTTCTAAATTTCTTTAGAAGAAGAGTCATATCTTCTTCTGCATCATCAGCTGTAACTTCTGATTGCTTGCTGCAACTGGTAGTTGTATCCTTCAAACTTCTTACAGTCAGCGCAGTAACTTTTGAACTCGATTCTTCTGTCTCTTTCTTCCTTCTGTTGATGTCATATTCGAAGGTTTTAAGGTCAGAGAAGGGGTCGAATGTACTCATGACTTCAAATCCATAGACACTCTCATAGCGGTAGTTTTGTTGTCCAATTCCGCTGGCAGGGCTCTCATCACTTTCATATTTTTCTCTTCTGTGTATAGTGTTTGCCCAGAACCTCGAGCTCATTCACTATTGAAGTGAATCTTAGGTCTAGTTGCTCTAGAGTCTCTTCATTCTTCATCTCGAAAAGCTCAAATAGTTGGGTAGCATTGGAGATCTTATTATCCTTGGTGAGTTCTGTACCCTCACATATTTGTTCCAACTTTTCCCATATCTCCTTGGATATTCTACATGTCTTGACCTTGCTAAAGGTGCTTTTATCCAAAGTGATAAACATCGTGTTTTTTTGCCACATTATCCAGGTTGGCTCACTTTTTGTCTTCATTGTTCCATTCATGTCTTGGCTTGATCAGGAAGTTAGGTGGCGGAGGTGCTCCTTCCTCCATGTCTCTTCCCAACATGGGATTCATCTTTGTGAGAATAATCGGTCCTTCTATGATGACTATCCACATGTCATCATTCATCGCTGAAAGATGTGTCTACATTCTGATTTTCCAATCGTCATATTCTTCTATGGAAAACATAGGCAATTTATGATTTTTAGAATCCATGATATGCTAAAAGAATGAGAATTTTTCAAAGATGCAGAGAAAACAGCGGGTCTAGGGTGGATCTGAGTAGGTGACCAGATAAGTTGGCTTTTAACTCAACTCGTTCTGATACCACTTGTTGGTCCTAAGTGGTGCCCGAGGTTCAGAGGGGGGGGGGGTGAATGAACTTGCGGTGAATGATCCTTGGTCGATTTTGAAAATCTTTTCAACTTGCTGTTCTACAAGTTACTTGAACTTGCAACACCAGCAGTTACTGCTTACAGCACTAGTGTACAATGTTGCTCGCTGTAACTTAGAGTTTTTACGCAGCGAAAATTAACTTTTTAACACAAGGCTGATTTTCTTAAATATGTTTTTTCCTTT
>CM053649.1:10497917-10597175 GCA_028654395.1 Scutellaria barbata | reverse complement strand
GAAAGAAGAAGTCATCTGTTGTATGCAGCAAGAAGATACAGCAACCAGAAAGTTATAGCATAAAATTCTTACCCCACCTATACTAGGACTTTTATGTCTAAATCTTAAAGAGGATATACTCAACAGAAGTATGGTGGAAGACCACACTACAAAAGTGTTGGTAACACATATATAGTTTTTACACACACTGTTAACAAGCAGTTTAAGACAAATTGCATACACAAAATGAACAAATAAAACTTACAGCAAATTACTGACTGTTAAGAAAGTTTGGGTTCTAAAAGAAACTAACCCCAAAGGACCCTTATAGAAATGGGTACCTAAATCTGTTTGAAATTGTTGCAGGTTTCAACGCTAAGTTGCAGCAGCGAAGTATGTAACAAAGACAATGACTGCTCAAGACACATGACAGACAAAAAAGAAGCCTTAAGATATTTCCAACCATGCAAAGGACGAAGGTCATCTTTGGAGATGATTCCAAAGGCAGAACAAAAGCCATTAGAAATTGGTCAAAGGAATATCAAGATCAAGGATATATCTTACGTAAAAGGGCTCAGATATAATCTATTGAGCATCAGTCAATTCTGTGACAAATGATACACTATGGAGTTCAACCTCAACAAGTCCCTAATCAAGGACAACACAACAAATGAAGTCAAGCTTATAGGATTAAGAAGAGGAAATATATATCTTACAGATTAGAGCTCTTCTATTCAACCAACATGCTTCATTGTAAATAGTCCACCAGAGCTGAGCTAAATGTAGCACAAGAGGCTTAGCCATTTGAACTTCAAAACTATAAACAAGCTAGCAAGAAAAGGACTAGTGAGAGGATTGCCTGATATGGCATACAAGAAAGAAAATATATGTGCAGTTTGTTAGAAAGGAAAACAAGTGAAAAGCTCATTCAAAGATAAGTTGCAGAAGTCATCCCACAGGATCCTAGACCGTTTACACATAAACCTTTTTGGACCAGTAGAACCAATAAGCATAAGTGGGAAGAAGTACTCACTCGTGGTAGTAGATGATTATTCCGGATATACCTAGACCATGTTTCTTGCTAAGAAAATAGAAACTCAGAACAACCTATCTGACCTCATGAAGAAGATTCAAAATAAGAAAAGTTTGAGCATTATAAAGATTAGATCTAATAGAGGAACTAAGTTTACCAATAAGTTTATAGAGAAATTCTGTTCTGACAATGGTATTCGTCATGAATACTCTGCTGTAAGAACACTTTAACAGAATGGTGTTGCTGAAAGAAGGAATAGATCCTCAAGGAAGCAGCAAGGACAATGATAGCAGAGGCAGAGATACCCAAGAGATTTTGGGCTGAAGCTACCAATACTGTATGCTACACTCAGAACAGATGTCTGATCAATAAAGATCTAGACAAAACTCCATATGAAGTCTGTAATAGATATACACCAAATATTTCCTATCTGCATATCTTTGGATGCAGGTGTTATATTCTCAACAACAGAAAAGAGCATCTAAAGATCTTTAATGTAAAATCAGATGAATGAGTGTTTCTTGGATACTCTGCTGTAAGTGGAGCATTCAGAGTCTTCAATAAAAGAACCCTAGTAGTTGAAGAGTCAATTCATGTGGTGTTTGATGAACCACATTGTGACACCAAAAAGCTAGAAGAACATGTTGAAGGAACAACCCCTAAGAAAGAAAATGATGTTCCCTATATTGAAGGAGTTCTACCTCCAACTGAAGATAAAGAAAAAGAAACCGCACCTCTGGATACAGCAGATATTCCTACAGCAGCAGAACCTACAATCTTACGGCAACATGAAGAGCAACCCAGACCTATGCATGTTTTTTAGCCTGACAGAACATGGCTTAGAAACCATCCTAAAGATCTTATCATTGGAGACCCATCAATAGGTGTGAGAACAAGAAGATCTATTCCTCATGAAGCAATTTTAGCATGCTTTATATCCCAAATAAAGCCAAAGAATATTGAAGAAGCTCTTCAAGACAACAACTGGATCCAAGTTATGTAAGAAGAGTTGAATGGATTTGAAAGAAAGCAAGTTTAGCATACAGTTGTAAGACTAACTAATCAAGGAGTTATTGAAACAAAATGGGTGTTCAAGAACAAGCTGGATGAATTAGGGTTTATTGTAAGAAACAAAGCAAGATTAGTTGCTAAGGGATATTGCCAGGAAGAAGTAATTGATTTTGATGAGACCTTTGCTCCTATAGCAAGGTTGGAAGCTATAAGGATTTTTCTGGCATATGCAGCTCACATGAATGCACATGTTTGGCCAAGCCGACTGAATGCCCTCCTATTCGTTCAGCCGAGACAGTCAAACAACCTCAAACGGTATCGATCAACTAGGGCTGCTCATTCTATTCATTTTTTGTCGAATTTTCTCCCAACAACTTACGATTTTTCTTAAAATTTTATCAAAATCAACTACTATTTCACTAATCCATAACCTTAAATGTAACTAAAGAAATTTGTATAAAAATAGAATAATACATTGCAAATCGAAACAAAAATATTGAAATGTTATGGAAGGAGAATAGAAGGAGAAGAGAGATTTATTTTAACAAAAAGGTAGAGTTGAAATGTTATGGGATGTGCTTAGAAAATATTCAAAATGTGTTTTTAATTTTTGGGGTGCTTTAAGTAAATGGGGTTGAGGTAGAGTGTTTTTTAGTTCTTCCCAAATAAAATAGGGTGAGACTATCCGCACCCCAACCTTTTCTAAGCACACCCCACAATTAAATAAATGAAAAGTAATAATTTATCAAAAGTCTAAAAAGGCCCTTGTGTTCCAATATGAAGAAGACATCTCTAAGCACACCTATATTTTCTAAGTACATCTCATTACCACTTATCTTCCCTACTCAACTCTTTCCTCCATTTCCATTTCCCATTTCAAGCTTGAAAGAAAAATTACTACAATTGCAAGCAAATTTAGGCATAAAAATGTCGGTTAAATGGGAAAAGATGTACGAAATGAGCAATGTAAGATTTCTAACTTATTTTTTAAAGTTTTTAGTGGTGTATTTAGAAAAATCGAACTTTAGGGTTTGGAAGAAAAAAATCCCGCTGGAAGAGTCGAGTTCGACCACTTCAGGTGAACATAACACAAAGTGTTCGACCTGAAGTGGTCGAACATGTTAAAGGTTGTTCGATCATATGCATCAAATGAAACCCTAAAGAGTCGATCGTTACGGTCAAATAAAATGCTTCATGTTCGATCGTAAAGGTCTAACGAAACATGTTACATTCGACCGACGTGATCGACCTGGTGTGATACATTCAATCGTATTAGTTGAATAGAGTATTTTTGATGTATAATTTAATTTTTGTTCCGAACAATATATTTATTATGTTATTTGTTCATTGTTTATTAGGAAAACGGTTCGAAATCCACGAAATTAAGTGTGGTAAATCCTGGGGAGGAATACGTTCATAATGTTGAGGTGATGGATCCACTGTATAAACAAATAGATTATACAGTGGAGTTTACCATTAATTTAGTTTATGAAGATTGTACGACTTTGGTCGATTGGGCAAAAGAAATAGGTCATAGACTGAATATGGTGGTATTAGTGAAACGATCCGATGAGGTGGCTAGTGGTAGGCAGCCTGGAGTTTATCTGTGTTGTGGAAAGAAGTGGTACGTACTGTCCAACTAAACCAAAGATGAAAAGACCAAATTTGGGTGACGACAATCAAGACGTGAAGACGAATTGCTCTAGAAGGAGAGTAACTGTTACGAAGAAGTGTGATTGTCCTTTTCTTTTGAAGGGCATTCAAATCAATAATGTTGGTGAATGGTGTCTAACAATTTTATGTGAGTCTCATAATCACCCGATAGGTGCGTACTTGATGGGGCACTTATATGTCGGTCGACTGACAGAGTTAGAAGATCGTTATGTTTTCGACTTATAAAAAAATAATACTAAACCGAAGGATACCTTGAGTAGTTTGAAAGAAACTTTTGTGGATAAGAGTCGACGCTGAAGACCATTACAATGCTCGTCATAAGCATCGAAGTGTTGAGCATGGAGGTCATTCTCAAATGCAATAATTGTTGGAGAAATTGAGTCATCATAAGTATTATTACCTCGACAAGAGATGCAAGCACACTAACAGGGTCAAAAATCTGTTTTATGCTCACCCTACCAGTGTCGAGTTGTTGCGTGTATTTCTAATGTGATATTAATGGACTGCACATATAAGACCAATCGGTATAAGATGCCTCTTTTGGAGATTATTGGTATCACATCCACAGATATCACCTTCTCGATTGCGTGTATATATCTAAAGTCTGAACGATAGGAGAACTATATTTGGGCGCTGATAATTTTAAAGGGATTAATGGATCAATCAACACTGCCGGGATGTGATTGTCACTGATCAGAAGATCGCATTGATGAATGTCATCGAAGTTACCTTTCCCAACTCAAAGCATTTATTGTGTCGGTGGTATATCAGCAAGAACATTTTAATGAAGTGTAGACCAATGTTCCATACCAAAAAAGAGAAGTGAGATTCATTTAACAATTCATTCCACTCATTGATGGTTGCTGAGGACTTGCTTAAATTCAATAAGTTGTTACAAAGGTTGAGGATGATTACGCCGACTACCCAGAGGCCTTCAATTATGTCATTGACAATTGGATAATACCTTACAAGGAGAAGTTTATCTCATACGTTATGTATTGTGATTACACGACAAGTAGTCGGTACATGCATAATTGTATTACTTTATCATCATGTTTGGTTTGTTTCATTTATATTGCGTTAGTAACTGTACGAATATTTGTTTATCTTCATTTTGTAGGGCGGAAAGTGCACATTAAAAACTGAAGAAACAGCTGGGAACCAGCAAATCGAATTTCAAAATTTCTTAGGAAAGGATTCATGGACTGTTGATCGTGTCTCACAACATAATCAAAGCATCATTAAGAAGAGTTTGAATGTCTTACATTATCACTACAAGTCTCATTTTTTCAAGTAATACGATGTTTGGTATCACATGCTGCTATGCACAAGATCTTTGACGAGCTCGAAGGTGTTAATATATACGGTGTGGATTCTCTGCTATGTGGGTGTGTTCTGAGAAGACCTGTGGATTGCCATGTGCATATGAGCTGGCAGAATTGAATCAAATAGGGGTATCAATCACGCTAGACATGGTTCATAGTTTTTGGAGAAAATTGGACTGTGAGCCATCGAAGGAAGATGTCAATATTGGTGAAGAACTTGGAAGTCGGTGGCAAGAGACAGTGGGGTACATTAACAACATGTTCGAGATGTCAATAGAATACCAACGGTTACTGTTGCTTAAACGACTCCAAGAGATCTCTTTACCGTTCACTTCCTCGTTACTTGAGCCTGAGGTGTAGACACGTGTTCATGGTAGGCCAAACAAGGCTAAAATTCATGTTTAGAAGTCAACGAAGCGTGATAAAAGTGCATTTGAATATGTAAGGTTGATCATTGATAGTTGTTCACCAGTTGATCAAAACACTGAAATATCTGGTTCATCATCGGTGGGGCCTTCATTCGCCAAGACCAAATGACAAAAACAACCGGTTCAATGATGATCTACCCGTACGGCATCTGAGACACCACTGATAGAACTAATCCTGGTATCTGGAGACCTTACATCAGTGGTACAACAAATGTGAAAGGAGACGATCATTGTGGGTTTTGGTGTGTAGCAGATGCACTTGGGCTGAGAGAGCATTCTTGGCCGAAAGTTCAAAACGACCTAATTAGAAAGTTGGAGGAATTTACATCTCTATATGCTAGTGTTTTGGCTCAATCAGGCAAGGGTCGAGCAGATGTTGGTAATGATGAGGTATTTCAAAGATGAGGTCTATGATTGCAAATATTGGTTTGTATATCCTAAGACGTACAATTTGGCTGCATCAGTTTACAATATGGTGTTCGTACATATCTCGCCTCAGCAGAGCCTCACATTTCTACCGCTAAGATTGTCTGTGGTGATGAATCCTCAGATTGTGTGCATGGCTTTCGTAGGAAATAATCATTTTCATCAGGGTAATTACTCCAACCAAATGTCTACTTCTATCCATTATAATACAATTCTCTGATATTATTTCATTTTCTCTGACATTGTAGGCGAAGTTGGTAGATGGTGTACCATTACCGCCTATTAGCATAACATGGTACGGGTACCATTATCCATGTACCGAGGGTTGGGCAGTTCTCCACCAACAACATAATTAGCAAAGTACAGTAGTCTTGCAACACGGGATAAAGCATCTGTGGGCGTCGTAAGTATTGCATTAGATAATGATTGACTTCACCGTGATATTTATGATATTTATGTACTGTAAATACACGTACAAACCATTTCCTAAGTGATATTTCTATCAGAGAAGCAACACTTAATGTGACATTTCTGTTTGATAAGTTCATTTCGTATATGGAGTCAAATTTACACGTGCAAATGGCAGGGTTGGAATTTAGTTAGTGGAAAAATAACTCTGTCCGAACTAAAAATCAAACAAAATAGTAGTTGTTTGATCCATATGGTCAAACATTACACAAACTGTTCGACCCTAATAGTCGAATGTCAGCCTAATTGTTCTAACCATATTTCGAACAAACACTTATATGTTCGACTTTGCTGTTTGAACTTATTGTTATTTGTTCGACGCACATAATCGAATATTACAAAAAGTGTTCGATTCTTGAGATCGAACGGATCTAGGAGTGTTCGAAGATAGCGGTTCCACCTATCAGGCCCGACGAGCGGTCCACGGAGCTGCATCCCTACTCACCTGGTCCATGCACATCGCTCTCTCCAGGAGGTTGGCCGCCTATCCCGAAGAGTACATACTGCATTCGGGCTTAGCGGTCAAACAGAGTCGAAATCTCCCATAAAAATACCTTACACACGAACACTACATGTATTGGATCAGATATTAACAACAACAACATTTTGATGAACTGAAAATCATAACTGCCGAAAATAACAGAGAATAACATGAAGCAGAAGTAGAGGATAACATGAAGAAGTAGAGAATAACATGATTCGATTAATTTTGCCGACATCGTAGACAAGACACGATAAACTGAGAATGGAAATTATTTTGAGTTGTCCAATAAACAAACATACTGCAATAAACATAACTCAAATTGTTTTGAAAACACACTTGAACTAAATTTTAAATTTCAACTAAGTCCTACGATTTCTTTGAGGCCTGCGCTCGTCGTGACGGTTCTAGCTCGAATGGATCATTCATTGTCAAGGCTTCGTATGCACGCTCGACTAATGACATCACGTAATCCATGGATAAATGTGGGTTTTGAACTCTCCACATTTACACCAAAGGATCGATATGAGTGCGAGCCATATGAATAATTTCCCAAGGTTGAGCACCTTGGGTCGAGGTGGAGGCATGTGCAGCATTTGACACGTTCTCTGGATTCTGTACCTTCAGATGTGATACAGTAGTATTCCAATCTATGTAGTCCTCCGAGCATTTCCAAGCAGGGTTCGCATATCGGCTAAGATGCTCAGCAGACAGTAGATGATTACTCCACTGTCTGAAGTAGTTCCCCAAAAAGTGAAACATAATCTTGTATTGCGCTCCCGTACTACCCCTCCTTGCTCTGCTTGGTATGAGTAGGGATGAAAATATCGCGATATATCGCGGATATGATATTGCGATATGGATATTGGGAGGTAATATTTTTTTTCTCGGGTATCGCGGATATATCGTGGATATATCGCAAAGTATCGATATCGCTATCGATATCGGTTCGGTGTAGAACTAAATTGGATGGAAATCGCGATATATCGCAAAATATCGCAACAACATTAAAAATCACATTTTTGATGAAAAAAAGTTGATTTTTTCATTTTTTCATAATTTGAGTAGCAATAATCATAGTGATATGTCTCAAAATTCATATGTTCTTGATATTTATAAAAGTTCACAATTTGGTTGGAGTACTTGAGATGTTTCTGATCACCCACATCCTCAAATATCTTATGAAGGCCACAATGAATATCAACAATATAATTGGATTAGTATACACTATCCAATTCATGATGAAGTAGTTGGACGAGATAGAACAACTTATGAATGACATGTGCATAACTATATTAATATGTAGGGAAAACGTTCAAATAAGCCACTGATGTTTACTTTCAGGTTCATATATCCCACTAAAATATGTTTAGGTACAAAAACACTATTAATGTTTATTTTTAAGTTCAAAAATCCCACTAAATTATTTAAGGTATAAAAACACCACTAATGTTTACCTCTAAATACATATAATTCACTTAAAATTTATTTATAATATAATACACCAATAATATTGTAAAATTAAAATATTTATTTACACATTTTAATTTTTATTTCTTATTTAGATATCATATCTTTTACATATTTTATAGCAAAAAACTAGTTCTGAAAATATTAATATAATACCTTATTATATATATGTAAATATATTATTATTATTATTATTATTATTATTATTATTATTATTATTACCATTAATTATTATTATATTATTATTATTTATACTTTTTTTTAACTTTTAAAGACTAAATAAATAATTAGGTTGATTTGAAATAAAAAAAATGACTATGATATTTTTTTTCACATGACATTTCATAAAATATAGAGGTTAAGTTGTATTTAAATTAAAAAATAATATCATAGTGAAATTATTATTTCAAATAAATCTAGTTGTTTAATAGTTTTAATCTTCAAAATTAAAAAAGTATAAATAATAATAATTATTATTAATAATATTTATATTCACACATATATATAATAGCTATTATATTATGTTTTCATGAATAAATTTTTGTTCTAAAATATGTAAAAAAACATGAGGTCCAAATAAGAAATAAAAATTAAAATGTGTAAATATATATTTTAATTTTACAACATTATTGGTGTATTATATTATAAATAAATCTTAAGTGAATTATATGTATTTAGAGATAAACATTAGTTGTATTTTTGTATCTTAAAATACTTCAATGAGATTTATGAGCCTGAAAATAAACATTAATGGTATTTTTGTACCTAAACATACTTTAGTGGGATATATGAATTTGAGAGTAAACATTAGTGACTTATTTGAACATTTTCCCTAATAAGCACTCTAATGTGATGAGTTAGTATCAGTACTGTTTGGATCAAGATGACATTCCATCTACTATGTTTGAACCTCATAGGTCATCCTTTTGGTACTAATGTATTGTGTGATGTAATTTTAGTAATTTTGTCTTGTATTATGTAATATATTGTCAGTTTTCATTCGAAATACAGTATTTATAATGCTTATTATCTATATGTTAGTTTTCAATATATTATTTTAATGTGATTTTGAGTGGAATATTTGTGTAATGATGTGTAAAAATAATCCCTAAAATTTCATATTAAATTTCCAAAATTTTAATATGATTTCCGTTGTTTTTTCAAATTTTTTTGCGATATCGATATGCGATATCGATATATCCATCGATATATCCGTAAAATCAAAGTTGCGATAGTGATATTTTCATCCTTGGGTATGAGAGGATTCTCAAGAATCGTTTGAACAAATTCGAATTATCGCAAGACACAATGGAGATGGTAAGGCTCAACTATATCGAATGCACGGATGCATCCGATATAGAACGTAACATCTTTATGGGGGTACACATCCCGCATCCCAACATAAGGAGTCCAATCGACCTACAAGATCAAATTCGATCACACTTTTGAATATCTCAAATTGACGATTTAATTTACCATAATATTCTGTTTACTTATATTACTGGCAGAATACGTGTCTAATATATCTCTCCAAGCTAATATACGATTGATCGATGGTCCTGGAAAGGATTGTTGGGCCCATCTCACCGCTAGTTGATTATCATTTCAAAAAGCGACATTATGTGTTGGTCATGTCATAGGGTAGTACTCGTATATCCATGCCTACACCAGAAAAATATTGTGTCAGAAATGTAAATAAATAACAAACATAGCTCATGCAAAAGGTGTTCCAACTAACCTCTAACAATGCCAAGTATCCCGACATCTGTCTCACCCCATAACGAGATGTCAGTCCCAGTTGCGATACAGATAAGCAAGTGCAGCAGCTCCCAGGCATAAGTGTGTACTCGACGCACATTTCCCAACAATTTTAAAATGTTGGTCGAGACTCTTGAGCCACTCTTGTCAAAGAAGATGGTGCAACCAAGCACAAACCATAAATATGCTCTAGCTGCACATATCCTTGTAGCCTCGTCCTCAAAAGTGACATCTGGACTAAATTGTGATGGTCATCTCCCCAAATGACATGTGAAAACTGTTTCTTTCTGGATGCCAACACTCTACGAAGGTGCATATCAGATTCTTGTTCGGATTTTTATAAGATATGTACCGTAAATCGTAGATCTTAGATCGATTCATCAGTCTCAACCAATCATCATGTTCACCTTCTAACTTCCACGACTCCATCTTCGTCGTATGACACCAAAACTTTAGCACTTTCCGTTTCTCATTAAACCAAATCTTCGAAGCAACATGAGTTTTGAAACTGGGAATCAACCGATGGTCAATAGGCCCCCCAGGAAATGACCCTTTCAAAACCTCCTCCTCCACCTCTTCTTCAACTTCACCACCTTCCAGACAACTCACGTTGCTCGATTAGATTGATCGGTGCTTCTTCCATAATCACTGCAACTTCTTCCTCTTGTTGAGGATGGGGGGAATGAGGAATCTGAGGATGGGTACAATAATCTGAGGCACTTGGCTCTTCGGTATGATGTTTTCTTTCAGATGTCGTTGGTCTCTCCTCCTCGAATATATCTTATCTGCATCCAAACGATAAAAATATATCAAAATATTTAGCTTTGAAAAACACTATTATGCATGCTTAGACTCTGATAATAAAAAGAATGTTCGGCCTACTCGGCCAATTCAACTGTGGCATTGACGATAAAATTCACCGAACAAATCAAATGTTTGTTCGACCCATATAGTCGAACTCTCCACCCACTGTTCAACCCATATAGTCGAACGCTCCTCCCACTGTTCGACCCTAATAGTCAAACACTTACCATACTTTTCGATGGACACAATCAAACATCACACCTGGCGTTCGACCCTAATGGTCGAACAGACCTCCTCTAGTTCGAACAGCTTGGTCGAACAGCCCTCCTATGATTCGACCCTAGTGGTCGAACAAGTTTCATGGTGGCCGAACAACCTGGTTCGAACATGGTACGTGTATAATTGACGAAATTTGTCCAAAAATTTGATTCCTACCTCCAATTTTCTCACATAACACTATGCGTATACATAAAATCTTATCTAAATGTCTTAGTGTTTGATTTTGCACAGAAAATTTGCAACTAATATCAATTCAATCAAGAACATGGATGGAGTTTTACTAACCAAAAAAACAAAGTGAAAGGGTAAACACTAACCTTGAGAGTCCATTATGTTTGTTCGATTCTCTACGATGAAGGTTGGACGGCTTGTTCGATTCTTAGGTGTGGTCTCCCGTCTCCTCTTCTTCTCCTTCTCTAAACCCTAATGTGTTGGGGTGTGTTTGGAAGTGTGTTGTAGTGGGGTGTGTATTGTAATGGAGTGTGTGTTAGAGTGAGATGTGTTGTATTTTTGGTCAAATATATGCAAAATGTATAATTGAAATTGTGTGGGGTATGTTTAGAGATTAATAAAATTTAAAATTGATAATGTGAGAGTGTGAATAAAAATTGGAGTGTGCTAAGACTATATTTATTGGTGACATTTGACCAAATGTCACCACAAATAATATTAGTTTAATAGGAAATATAGTATAAATGTCATGACATTGGTCATATGGTGACCAATGTCATGACACTCAATTTAGGTGCAAATTATACACTTGTCATTTTTCTATTGGTCTCAATTAATTTTTTTCGGATATAATTTAAAATATTAATATTGAAAATAATTTTTATTTAAAAAAAATTAAAAAATATCAAAATTTATATTATTGTAATTTCTATTTCGTATTTCAATTATTGTAATTTCGATTTCGCATTTCAATTATTGTAATTTCGATTTCGTATTTCAATTATTGTAATTTTGATTTAGTTTATTGTGGAATATAATAAAAAATATGTTCACAAAATAATATATAATTATTAAATATTGAGAAAAAAATATTGAGTTGAGTTAGGTTGGTGTTACTAATTAACTGTGAAAATGTTGGAATTAAGTTGAGTTGTGGATTGTGTGGATGGAAGAAAAAAAAATTAATATTTTATTATTGAATTGAGTTGAATGGTTGTGATTGATAAACATAATCTTAGAAAAGATTGGGGTGAGATTAAAGTAGGAAAATCAAACAAACAAATAGGAATATTCAAATGATAAAAGAAACATAATTCAACAATAAAAAACAAAATAAAATAGTGCAATGGATTCCGATTCATCTACTCCCCCCCGATATTGCGATCACTGACCAATTAACAGCAGTAAAATTGCGCTCAATTTAGTCATCGAAGTTCTGTTCCCCCTTCAATTGAATAAGTGAAGATCGGCAATGGCGGAGGAAAAGAAGATAAGCTGCGAAGCGAGTACCAGCGGCGGCGGCGGAAGAGGCGATAGCATCGTGGTGGATGTTGGTCGACGGAAAAGCACTTGCGGCTACTGCAAATCCGGTGCGCGCAGCAGTATTTCTCATGGTTAGTGTCCTTATTGCTCAGAGCTCCATAAATTATACCCTACGCTGGGTTTTCTGGTCATAATTTAACCATCTATCAATTTTGTATAAAGGCATTTCGATAAAAGCAGAATTGGGATTCATGGCGTGATTGAAATCTTGAGGTTTTGTAATATGTGTGTGTGTGTGTGTTTTTTATATTTTTACTGATAATTAGGTTATTGAAATTCACAAATTTTAGCTTTACAATTGTCTAAACGATTGATAGTAGTATTTCATGACTCTATATATGATGATTGTATATACTTCCTGAATTTCCATACTTTTGCCATTTTAGGGCTATGGGCGCATAGTTTGACGGTTGATGACTATCAAGGTTAGTTCTCTGGCTTCATTTCCATAGTTGTGTTTAAAGGTTAAATAATTTGTTAATGCAGTGGTGTCACCAGATGGTTGATCCTAGTATTTTATGACTAGGTCTCATTTTCATTCTCTTTCACTGTGATGCCTTGCTTTCTGTATGGGAATTGGTTGAAGCATTTTTGTTATGTTTAGTTGTATCTGGGAACTTAATATGTAGCCACATGAAATCAAGTCGTAACATGTTATGAAATAGTTTTCTATAACAACCAATGTTGAGTTGCCTATAACTCGTATTTTCTTCATAAAAAAATAATAATCAAACCTTAAAGCCGCATATTTTTAATTGTTGGAAACCGGGACATATGCGATTAAGAATTTTATTTTGCTGTATTTGATTATGCCAATTTATTTTCACTTGATCATTGTGATTTTCTTTTTCTCTATAGCTCTCCTTGATAGAGGTTGGAGAAGATCTGGCTGTTTCTTGTACAAACCTGACATGGAGAAAACATGCTGCCCCTCATATACTATTCGCCTCAAAGCCAGTGATTTTGTTCCTTCAAAGGAACAAGTTCGGGTATCTAAAAGGATGCAAAGGTATAGGCATCAAGCAGTCATGTTCTTTTGAGTTGCCACATTATCCAATATTCTGCTCCATATTGATCAAAATATATGCTTACTGAACGTGAAAGTGCTCTAGCTGTGTGGTGGGCCTATGAGTCTTCTACAATAGGTTTTTGATGTATGGTTGCTTGCCAGTTATGTTTATTGACGCATAAGCTTAAAAAGTGACTTGCTAGTTGGCATTGTCAATGATTAGCAAGCTGCAAACTGAATTTTACTCATTTTTTATGTGTGTGTTGGACTCAAGAAACATATATGCACCAACTTTTGCACGATGCTTATAAGATAGTTGCTGCTATCTTTGTGTTTCTAGTAAAAAATTCTCTCTCAATTTGTAGATGGTTTCTTTTACTTTAAATTTCTTTCATTTCAAGCCCTGAGGTGCATTTCTTCTAGAGCCTTAGTGATTTGCATGCTGATCCTGTTCTAGTTTATAACGATAGAAGTTTTCTTATTCCGAAAAGTTTCTTGTGAGTAAACTGCTAACTGCAGACTTATCTTTTCCAGGTTTCTAGATGGCACATTAGGTGCAAAAAAATCAGATAAGTTAATCGATGAGTTAAATACTTCTGGGGAGTCATGCTCTGAACACAATCGGGATACAGGTTCTGCAGCAATGAAATCTTCCATAGTTAATCACAAAGATGAGGGAAAATACGACCAGTTTATGCATTACTTGTCAGACCAAATTGATAAAATGGTACAGTTATGCATAAAGAGTGGGGTATTTCCTGCTGACATTCAGTTGCCAAATGCGTCCATAAAAAAGGTTGCACCAGCCAAAAGAAAACTGCAAGCAGAAAATTCTGAAGAACTCATGTTCACCTGCAATGTTGCCTTCCAAATTGCAGCTACTCTCAGACGAGTAAAGAAAGACATTGAACATTTGAAATCATCTGAACATGGATTGCGAGGAAATGAAGAATTACCTGAGCTTTCTCCTAAGATGATTGCTGAAATTGTTGCAAGCCATTCAAAGCAGCTTGCTGAATCCTGTGGTCTGTCAGTCAAAGCTTGCAATGGACACATAAATTTCTACTCTTCTACGAACCAGGGTGACTTAGTGGAAGTTGGAAGAGGTACAGTCTCCAAAACTTCTCCCACAGCAAGTGGTGCTAACAACTTGATTTTAAATAAAAGCTCTGGTGGATGTCACAAGCAAAAACGGAGGATTGAGATTCGGTTGAAAAGATCCAGCTTTGATTGTGAAGAATACTCTTTGTACAGGAAATATCAACTCAGAGTGCATAATGACACTCCTGAGCATGTCACTGAAAGCTCATACAGGAGATTTTTGGTTGACACTCCTTTAGTATATGTTCCTCCTAATGGTGATGGTTCAGTGCCTCCATGTGGCTTTGGCTCGTTCCATCAGCAGTATGTGGTGGATGGGAAACTAATTGCAGTTGGAGTTATTGATATATTGCCGAAGTGTTTGTCGAGCAAGTATTTATTTTGGGACCCTGACCTTGCCTTTTTATCACTTGGAAAATATTCAGCTTTAGAAGAAATTAGGTGGGTTTGCGAGAACCAAGTACATTGCCCAAGTCTCCAGTACTATTACCTTGGTTATTATATTCACTCTTGCAGCAAGATGAGATACAAAGCTGCGTATCGACATCCGAGCTCCTATGTCCTCTTCGCCACCTGTAAGTTTATGTAATTATTAAAGCACAATATGCATTTTGAGAACAAGGCATGGTGAATTTTTTCTAAGTTAGTTGCAATCCATATAATCTGAGGTTATAAGTATTTGTTGGGATAACTTTAATTAACATCCATGATATGAATATGTAACTTGCTTCTTAAATTAGAGCATCCTCTATGGAAAAGCTTTCTAGTGGCTCTGCTGGTGTAGAAAATTCTTATGGTTTCAAGAAGGGTTCTAATCTCTCCATAATTTCAATGACTTGTCTTATTTTACCCCACTGCTCTTAATGGCATGAAACTGGAGCTGGCAAAGTAATTATAGAATGCAGATGAGGTAGAGTAGGCATAGGTCATAAAATGAAATCCAAGCTCTTAATGGCTTGGGTATTTGTCTAGATTCTTCAAGGACGGTTGATGTTGGCATAAAGTATTGCTGATTTAAAAATCTCTCTCTCTCTATCTCTCTCTCTCTCTCTCTCAGAGTATTGTGAAATAGTTCATAGACTTACATAGTAACTGTTCCGTGAGATACACCTTCTGCACGATATTTCTGTTCCTTTTGGTTATCATTTCTAACTTGAACTGTACTATTTTATCAGGTGGGTTCCATATGACACTGCAAAACCATATCTAGACAGAAGAAAGTATGCTGTTTTATCTGATTGTACCACTATACAACTTGGAGAGTCATTGACTCAGAATGTTGTTAATAGTCATATGGAGGAGCAACAAAATGAGTTTTCCCAGGAGGCCTCAAATGATGTCTTTGTGAATGATGATGACATGGTTGAACTTGACTCAGATTCTTCGGATATTGAATCAGATTCCGAAGCTAGCGGTGCAACCAGTGTGGTCTTGGAAAATGCAGACCCCAATAATGTTTTGATTGGAGTGAGAGGAGCTCGTCTGAGATATAAGGTAGGTAAATTATTCTGAGATACTTTATAATATATTATTATCCTCATGTTCTTTCATCATATAGAAAGCATGAATACTTGATCTCTCACTTCTTTTATATTGAAAGCTGCAAGTGATAACAGCAGCATCTTGCTAAGGAACGTGGTTGTTAGAATCTAATTATTCCTAAGAATGACATTTATCCCTTCAAAGGTTGTTGAACTTTATACACCATTAATGCTAGATATTTGAGCAAATCTAAGCTAACATCTTTTAGGTTGTGTTTGGATGACGGGATTTGAAATCCTTGGTAGCAAATCCATTGGTAGTGTTTGGATAGATGTTGATTTGATTTCAAATTCACTCTAATTTGAGTGGAATTGAAATTCATTCATTTCGGATATTGAGATTCAATTCCCTCTATCCAAACACAATGTTAGAGAATATACTCTTGTTGTGCAATAATGTAATAATAATCTTCTCAATTTTGCTTGAAGGACCTAATGCATGCATTTGATCCTAGTCAGAGGAGGTATCTGGAAACCCAGTTACAACGATACATTAGAGCAGTGGGTACAGAGCTCTCCAAGCAAATGGTTTACTCCTTAGGATGATTTTTTTTTTTTTTTGATGGCATCTATCGTATTTCGATTATGTGGTCTAATAATTTGCCTCCTATGAAGCCTTTATTGGCACTTTATGTTTTCCTCTTAGTGAATCTGTTCATCATTTAGTTATGCACGTTCTTCATTTACTTGCAGAAAGAATTAGTCGTTAATAAATGATGGAATTGTAACGTTGTTTCTGTAATCAATGGCTCTGTATATTTGAGTAAATTGTATCAGCTATGTTATAAGTATTTTTGTCATCCTTGTTTTTAACAAAAGTAGATGACTGGGTAGACAAAACAGAAGTTGTTCAACACACACGGAATGCACACATCATGTGGTATAAATGAACCAAAAGGAGCAACTTCGTTCTTGCTTGCTAATAAATACGTGTGAAAAATTGTCCGTGGCATTCGTCATAGTTGAAACTATCACCAGCAGCTCCTTCACGAGATTATATTATTTTTCCTGAATAGGCCTCTTTCAGCCTTTTAGGTTTAGGCTCTACTTGGGATAAAGATCCGCCCGATTTTGATTTGCACATATAGGACAAATCTTTCCGTCACCATTTTTTTTTTTGTTATGACTTTACAAATAACAAAAAAAAAAAAAAGAATCGTTTATGATATTAATGGCTGATGGGTATTTTGAAATTTGCCTAGATGTCTCTGGGCATTCTAGGATTGAGCTTGAGGTTTTGGGAGTTTAAATGCTAAACTTTAAATTTATTTAAAGATGTCAGATGATCTCGAAAATTAATTTTCAAATGACATTTAAAATATATGACTGATGTTTTATTATTTTTTAGTAATATTTGAGCTCTTTATTAGTAAAATTAAGATTTATGGTGTACGGCTATATGTCAAATTGGGGAAATATTACCAAACACAAATTTCACTTAAAAATATGAATGAGACTTGTGTGCAGCTGTTGTATGTATCTTAGATTTATACAACGTGGGTCGGGTGGGTCGAATCCGATCCAGATTTGCACATTTTTTTTAATCCTAATCTTTATATTGTGTTAATCATACCTTTATATTATGTTAAACATATCTTCATATAATACTTTAACTTAAAAAAAACACTAATTTTGGCAAAAAAAAAACCCTAATTTTGATGAAAAAAACTATAATTTCAGCACAAAAAAAACCATAATTTATATATATATACCTTTATGTAAATATTACACATACCTTTAATTAATATTAGTCATACCTTTATATAATACATAAAGGTATAATAATACAATTAAAATGTATTACTAACATAACATAAATGTATGTTTAACATAACATAAAAGTATGCTTAACGTTATAAACCCTAAAAGTATGCTTAATATAACATAAAATCATAAATGTATGCTTAACATAATATAAATGTATGCTTAATATAAAAAGGTGCTAAATATATGACTAACATAACATAAATGTATGCTTAACATAACATAAAAATATGTTTAACATAACATAAAGGTCAAGCACCTGGAACGAATTTGAATGAGTTTGAGAGCACCTACCCAGACGCTTGGGGGCGCATGTGGAGGACACATGGAGTGGCGCGTGGACCGGGTCGGGTCAGGTGCACAGATCCTAAATACGTGTACCAGTTGTATAAAAAATTTTGTATAAGAATATATGTTTTCTGGCCACTAAAATAAGAAAAGATGCTTTTTATTTATTTATTTATTTATCTAAAAGATCAAAATACTTAATAATTTGGTAAAAAAAATGTTTTCTTATATTTTTCTTAAATAAAATTTTGTTCAAAAAGTACAAATTGACATAAAAACACGTTTTCTGATATTTGTGGGTGGAAGATAATTTTATTATAATTATTTATATAAATTGTTAGGAAAACAATTGGACACCAACAGCTAAATTATATTTATCAGCAACTCAATCTAATTTTTTTAATAAAATATTCATTTCATAAAATTTTAATGTGATTTTAAGCTTGGATTTGTCGAAAAAAAAAATCTAGAGTTTTATGGAATGTACCCAATAAATGTTGTTTTTATATGATATAATGTATACATAAGTATTGTCTTGGTACTTTTGGATACGTTTTATGGATGATTTCTATAATTTATATATATATATATATATATATATATATATATATATGTTGCATTTGATGATTTTGTGCTTAATTTTATGTTTTAAGTGAGAAAAAGTGCAATTTTCGAATGGATATACGAAATGAGGAAGAACTTACTACAAACAATGAGGAATGAGTAACAAAGTTGTAACCACTTGAAGCAAAAGATTTAAGCTACATGGAGAGTCGAGTTGCATAGATTATGAGTTTAAATGCACAGTTGTGGGAGAAAAAATTATCTTTTAATCGAGAAGTTCGAATTGAAAGCTTCTTATTTTTCTGGAAAATTAAGAAGATCTAAAACATTCATGCTCAACATGTCTCAATTCTCTCATCAACAAAGCAGAAAATTAAGAGAAGACGAAAGTTGTACAAAGATTTTCTGATTTTCGTCCCGACATGAATTTAGTGTGTAACTTGGTATAGAAAATTGTTATTAAGTTGAATTTTGTGGCATTGAAAAACTAATTTAAAGAGCTACAACTTTCATGAAGAACTCAAAACCAAAAACTGACTTGGTCGTCGGGCACGACCATGTGCGAGGGCACGACTATGCATCAATACACAATATTTTTGGACACTAGGACTCCAATGCACAATATTTTTTTAGTTAGATTTTTTGTTTAGTGGATATGACATTTTTCAATTTGTCTATGAATTGTTTAACAATCATATCTAGCTAATTTTTTAAGATTTCAAGGATTTGTTGGTAGTGTAATGTGAATCGTTATGGATCTTCAATCAAGTTTTTAATTTTGAAGCATATTTGTGTTTTTATGTTTTGATTATTTGTTTGTTTATTCGGTCGGTAATTGAGCATGTTTAAGTAATTTAATCAAAATTCGGAAGATGAGATTTAATTGCGGAAAAATAAACGCATGATATATACATGAATTAGATTGAGAGATTATTAAACTTATGTGATGAGAAATCAAAGTTAGATGCTTTTGAGAGTTATTTGTTTATCAAAAAAAAAATCAACTTCATAAGAAAAAGTATTTTACCCAAATTTGAGACAAAATATCATAAATGCCCTTACCCGTCCATTTTAATGATCCACCCTCCACATTTATCACTTATATCCCCTCTCTTATATGTAAGTTGAAAAATATTACTTTCATCTCTTTCATCTATTTAATCTCTTCCTCATATTTCTTAAATATAATCAATTTAATGAAATTTCATTTCTTGATTGTTGCTCAAAAGAGGTAAGATAAACATTATTTTTAAGTGCAGTATAATGCAATTTATAATTTTTGAATCAAGATATATGTTTCGAGATGTAAATCAGAGTTTAAAAAATGAAAAAAAAAATCACGAAAAATGTAAAAATCTATACTAGGAACATATCATGATACTCAGTTTAGATCACAATGCTCTATAAATCATGATGCATTTTCAGTAATTGTGATCTATAGATCACAATGCACAAACACCCCCTATCTGTGCTGAGTATTGTGATCTCACGATGTACAAACACCATTGTGATCTAAGTTAGCACTGTGATCTAAACTAAGCATCGTGATCTGAGTTGTTGGGAGAAAATGAAAAAAATTCAAAAATAGTTCTGCTCAACTTAGATCATGATGGTCATGAGCATCGTGAACTATAGATTACAATGCACAAACACCATCGTGATCTAAATTTAACACCGTGATCTAAATTGAGCATCGTGATCTGAGTTGTTGGAAAAAAAATAAAAAAACACAAAAATAGATCACGATACTCAATTTAGATTACGATGGTCATAATTATCATGATCTATAGATCACGATGAACAAACACCACCGTGATCTAAATTTAACAATGTGATCTAAATTGAGCAGCATGATTTGAGTTATTGGGAAACAAATAAAAACTCAAAATAGATCACGATGCTTAACTTAGATCATGATGGTGTTTGAGCATCGTGATCTAAGCTAAACATCATGATCTGTCCGTGTTTAGATTTTTGTTGTCAAGTGGTGGAACTTATGCCTTCAGCCACTATACTTAAACTTCACCGTCGTCATCGCTGAATCTCAATGTGGAGGGTGGGTAGGAATTTCAGATGAAGGAGTTGTGGTGGGTGGAGAAGAAGTCAGCCCCTTCTTTCTTTTCATTTTAAGTTTTTAAAAATTCAAATTAAAGGGTGCTAAAGTAATTTTATCTTTAATTTGGGTAGAATTCATGTTTTTTTAACGAGTGAATATTTTTCATTTTACCTTATATATATTGGGTAGAAATACCCCCGCCCCTTTATGAAAACCCTTGAAATTTTTAAAGGACATACATAAGATATTGAAAAATATCAACTAGAAATCTGATTCACACAACTAGCTATGAGTTTTCAAAGTGAACATAAAATAGGGTATAAACTTTGTTGAAACAGACTGTCTTTGTAAAATTTAGCATAAATCGTACAATACTTCAAAATTTACATGATAAATTTTAACATATTCTTAAGAGTCCGTGCTACAACACAGTAATATTTATCATATTAATTCTAATCCTACAACTCAAGAAAAAGTTTTACTTCGACTTAAAAACAGAGCATGTTTGTGCAGAAACAACAGTTTCTTATAAAATTCAAAGTAAATTGAATTTTGACTCCAAATCTTCTTAAATTTTATATACATATTCTTGACTTCATATAATTCATCATGGTAAGAGGGTTTAAGTTAATTCAATATGCGAGGATAATTGAACAGAGAACTAGAAATCTTTAATATTCATTTAGAACTAGTTTGTTTCATAATTTGTGATTTTCAAGTTGTTAGATTTATTTCTCATTATATCTCTTTGACAAAGTCATACATCATTTTTTTTGTTCGATCTAATATGAAAAGCTTCGATATACACACCTATTCTATGTATGATTGATTTTTACTTATTCTTTTTTACTAGTTAGGGAGGTTAGGAAATAAATAAATAATTTGTTGCGTTGCGACAACACGATCAATAGTGTTTCTTTATAGTGAACTAGATGAAATAAGATACATGAATTAACTTGAAAGGTATGTTGCACCTAGTAATGAGAAAACTGTGTTCAAGCTCATTTAGACATTTATGGGCTTTTAAGCAAGCTTTGAAGCAATGACATGTAAAGTTTGATAATATAATATCCACATAGTTTCAAAATCAATGAGTGCGAGTACTACTGGTGTGTGTATGTAAAAGATACACCTAATGCATATGTCATGATATGTATCATGTCATGAAATAATCGTTGATAAAACACATCTTAAAACGGAACTTCTACATGAAAGATCTGGGAATAGTGGATGTGATTCTAGGAATCAAAATCATTCATCTGATGAAATCATTTTATAGCAACCTCATAATAATGAGAATGCTTTGAAGAAATTCAATGCATTTGACAATCCTTCTGCTAAGATTCATTGAACTTAATGTTCATTTGAGTAAAAAAAAAGGTGATCCAACAAGGATCATATGAAATGTTACGTAGGAAGTCTTAACTACATGTTCGGCCACTGATTTGAAGATCTAAAGTCAAACTAATACTAAAGGATCAATGAGTAGATGATCGTAGTGTGTCTACATTCTTAAAATCGATTTTCCATGAGCGCTATATTAATGCACGAAGTTGATGGCCAAACTTGAGTTGGTGGTCCAATGAGACGCCTAATATGGCGCCATAGCCCAACACACGAAGTCATCGGGCCAAGAAAGCTCATTTCGGAGCCAGTGTGGCTACAACCTTCTAGCTCCTTATAATATTGTAATGGTATAGTGGAAAGGTCACTAACTTAGTGGCCATGAATGTTATTAAAAGTTTAATTGATAGTATCCCTTCATATGACTGGTTGTACCTGTAAATCTACACAAATTTTATGCGTGAAAAATTTATATGGGAAATATTTTTCAATAACATTCATTCTCTACAAAATCAAGCTTGCATTTTGAGCATATGGAAGTACATTTTAGTATGTCCATTTTTGTGATGCTAATAACTAAAATACACAAGTCATTTTATTTTTGACAATGTTACATCGTTCCGTAATCACCAACCAGACATGTTCGTATTTTAGGAAAACTGTCTTCTTAACTTAACTTTCTACTATTTCTTTTATGATATTGTTGCTTCTTTTGAGGTTCTTTTTTTTTTTTTTTAGCAAAACTCAAAGATCTTTTTGGAATTCTGAAGTTTGAAGAGTTATTGATACCAACAAGAAATTTTTATTTGTTTTGTTGCCAACATCTCTAACAACATCCGCATTTTGTACATGTTTACTTTCTGCAATTTATTACAATTTGACATTATTTAGTATACTATAAACCGACAAGTGAGTCCAAAGAGGTGAATCCATCAAATTACGTCATTCATTCAGTTAAAAACCTAACAAGAAATTTTGATACCTTATATGCCAAATGAAGCTAGGGCCACTTCCAAAAGTATTTTATTATTATTTTTTTTTCTTCTTCTTTAACTTTTCTATTTTTGAGGAGCTTACCTTGACAATATCCACTTGATACAAATAAACCATTGGTGGTTTGGTCAATAGCTTCATCAACAATCTAGCATGGGCACTCGACAACTCTTATGCATGGTCTCATGACTAAATACACCACCAGCTACCAACCACAAAATAAAAATAAAAAGTAAATAATAATAAAAATAATTGGGAGAGTCCTAGTTTCTGATATTGCAACATTGTTTCAATAGCAGATCAAGTCTTGATTCATGTGTGTGTATTTACAATCCAGAAACATGATAAGCAGTGGGAGGGTGTTAAGCTCCCAATGATAATCCAACAGTTTAAGAACAACAATGGAGGAGGTTTAAAGAATTTACAATTGGAGATAAATGTGTATCTTATTAAGGGATTCATGAATCAAGCATCATCTGCATCACTCCCTCCAAAATGGGCTCCATGGCTCACCCAATAATTACTTCCATCCGGCCCCGAAATCTTATACCTGTTACATAGAAATATATATATCGTCTCAAAATCATGCAAAGATTATGGCCCCGATTTCTATAAGATTAAGATTAGAGGTGAAACGGACCGCTCAAGAACAGATTTGCCTTCCTTGTACTTTTGACTCTTTTCTTGAGCAGTTTCCTGAAGATGGATCACACACAGATGATTACTGGCAATTAGCATGTGAAAAATATGAACTTGCTAGCAACCTAAGGATCTTACATATTTCCATCCAACAATGGAACCACATCGGACACAGAATATATCAGCGACAACGTGGGATCCAGTCATCATCGATCTCTCTTCCTTTTCCCCGAGAGTTACATTCACTCTGGAAAAGAAAGACAAAATAAAAGGCATGAAATTCAAGATGGGTTCTGGGATGTTTTTCTGTAAATCTGCATGGTCTCTCCCTGTGTAACTTGGTAGTCGTAAGAACATGCAGAGACAAAACTAGTTGAATAAAGACTACGAAAATGCATATATCATATGATAAAATATCACTCTAATTAAGAATTTCTCTTCAGTAATCCAGTTCGTTGAAGGATGCAATCTAGACCAAGACTCGAGAAATCACAAATCATTACTGATCACCAAAGATCCCAAATACCATAAGATTAAAAAGAATATAGAGAGGGGGAATAAGTCTTCACCAACCTATACACACGTCAAAATACATGTATCAAGAAAAAACTTACACCTTACTGAAGAGATAAGCCTTCCCATGCCTGCTGTGGAAAGACTGAAGCAAAGAGCCACAAGGAAATCAATGAGTCCAAGAACTTGTGTTCAAACCAAGGAGCCTAATGCAATTTCTACACACCATTTTTACAAGCAACACACTTGATATCAAACCTTTAAATGTAAATCACATGAAATGACTATTCAGCCCATGTTAAACTCATTGGACTTTCCAAGGTGTAGCATAACAAAGAATTGCTCCTAGACATCTATCACAAGAGAGCATAAAAAGAAGAATTTATATATAAGTGCATAACCTGTGAAACTAAATCTTCACTGAAATAACACAAGAGAGGCATAATTCCTCAAATTCAGCATTCTCTCTTTTCCATGTACAATCTTAATTAGCAATCACACAATCCAAATCAAATATTTATAACAGCTTTACATCAAAATTCACAAGACAAACAATCTTCATAAAAAGTCCCAATTTCCTCCTACATTATTAATTGCAACACCAACACTCACAGCAGGAAAAGTCAACTACTCAGCCAAGAACACAGATCAGATTGTAAACAAGATTAAAAGCAAAAAGACTGATTTTTAGTTACAAATTCAAGACCGTAAATCAAGATAATTCCCACAAATAGAATGGAGAATAACAATAAACCTTGGAAACGATGTCATCACAAAGAGCAAGATGAGTTCCACAGTGCTTGCAACTGTAAATCTTGCCTTCAAGAGTCACCTCAAAAATTCTCCCCATCTCAATTTCTCAACCCACAATTTCAAGAAAAGCAAAACAATTTAGCCAAAATTTGATCAAGAAAATGCAAACCCAAAAAAAAAAAAAAAAAAACCAGTTCAGAGGTGAGAGATTCAAGGAGAATTCCAAAACGGTACGTAGATTGGCCGTGAAGAAATGGATGAAGGGAAAGACATAGTTATACGGCAAAACCCGAAAAAATAAAATAAATTATTAATAATTAATTAATTTAAAAAGAGAGAATTTATAAGAAAACTGCTTTACCTGGAACAGTGAAAAGTGCAAGAATTGTCAGATGAAGATAGAGAAATGAAAAATGGTGCGAAAAAAACGTATATTGAATATTAATGGATGTTAGCATATTCTTGCCTGTTATAATCGTCATACACTTTTCTCGAAGTGGACCTCCACTGTTACGTGTATCTATGTTATCGCCATTCACACACCACACGACAACATACATAAAGAAATCCAGATTAATAGTTGGGATAATTGTAAAGTAATGGAAGCTATTCTAATTCATGTTGAAGTTATCAGTGTAATATCTAATTTAATTAAACTTTTGAGTTTGAAATTGGATTATCAAGTGTATATATACGCATGTTATCTTATTCAGAGTCAACAACTTTTCATGTGTCATAACTGCTATTTATCGTAAGTTGAACACAATTATTAATTTACATCATAATATTAAAAAAAATGAGATATTTATGTATCATCTGTGAATATATATATATATATATATATATATATATATATATTAAAATATATCCATCATAATATTAAAAGGAAGAAAATATTATTTTGGGTAATTCTTAATATGTCAATAGATGATGTATTTTATCCCCTAATTACATATAAAGTGAAATATATATATATTGAATATCTCACACATTAGCAGTGAATATATATTTATATGTCCATCGTGGGTAGAATAATAAGACTGATTAAAAGGGATGAAATCTTTATATATCAATAATGAACATATTAAGACATATCCGTCATAATGTTGAAAGAGATGAATTTTTTACACATCAACTATGAATATATTAAGATGTGGTGGTGAGTAACAGATATATATATATATATATATATATTTCATATCCTATCTTACCACAATTCCTTATATTTTATCCCAACCTACCACACCATATAACGAAACATCCTCATATACCACAATTTATAACAAAACATCCCCAACTACCACATTTTTATGATAAAATATTATTTCACAATTGTTGACTTTTATTAATTTCCAAAAAACCACACTTGTCATTAGTCATTTTTCATCTTTCCAATCCTTATATTTATTAGATTCGGATTAGCCCTCTAATCAATATCAGACCCAACATACTTTCGTAAGATAAAATAAAACTGAGTTTGAATTATACCTCGCCTTCGTCTCTTGTATTCTCCTTGTTCTCGGTTTAGGTTTTATGGATCCAAGATCCAACCATTAGCCCGCAGTCTATGATTCTAAACCGATCCCTCTTGAGAACTTAGATCACAACCCTTCTCAACGGCCACTTGTCTTTAAGGGGATCACATGAAGACTCACTGCAAGATAATTTTCACTTAGAAGTATAAAATTTTTTGAAGAATATGTCGGAAAGCAAAAGCTTTTTTATTGAATATAATAAACTAAATTATTTTACAATACTATTATCTCCACCATTGGAGGAGAAAATTTGTTTAGCCTATCATGGCTAATATTCGAGAAGGGGAAACCCTCATGAATAGGAAAGTTTGAAAGCCAAACTATTCTAGACAGAAAATTTTCGAACTATCTTATAAAGAGAAGTGTTGTGTGAATTCGATGATCTTCTTCTGAGGCTGAGGCCACCCTTTTATAGGCACCATCCCTTGCCACTTGTGGATGTTGCCAGCTTGCTTTCCACCTTGTGGAGCCATCTTTAATTTTCCACCCATCGTTAGGTAAGTGGGTCTTCCACCATTTATTGTCGGTCTTGGTGGCATCATTGTCTTTTTGAGTCGGCAACGAATCTTTAATTAGTGGAGGGGTCCTCCACTTTCATCTTTGGGCAATCGTCTATTGTCGGTGTTGATTCTTCAAAGATGGTGTGGTCATCCATTACACCGTGTCTGACGGGAATGCCATGTGCTTGATAGGGCCAAAAAAGATCTCTTAGCACCCTTTGAACTTGTATAATATTTGTATTGAACCCTTTATACTGTATTTCTATCTATTATATTTTTAGAATATAATACAACTATTTACTATCGAGTCCCATTAGACTTGTTTCCTTTTATTACATTTTTTGTTTATACTGTTTAGAAACCCTTCCATTTTCCCTTCTTTTTGAGGTAATCAGGATTGTCTTGTTTAACCTTGAAACGTTGTCCGAACAAAGGTTTCTCTTGTGTCTGACAGTAAGAACATATTCGTTCTTCCCATCTTTCGATATGTATCATGTTACATACCTTTTTCCTTATTTGTTTCGTTGCCGGAACCTTGTTTCCCCAAATTAATTTCCTCTTATTTTCGAAGAGGCTTTCAGCAAATCTGGTTGTATTTCATGTCATCGAATTTAACAGGAATTACCCATTCACAGAATTTTGGAAAATTTTGAATGGGTACTTTACTTTGTCCATTCTCAGTAAGACAAACCCATAATCCCCAAGCTCGTCTTGTAGATATTTATTCTTCTGTGAGGGCGACTACTAAATGATTATTTGATGGTGGTGTTTTAGCTCTATTATACGCCACCATATCTGGTCTCTGTAGTTTTATAAATAGAAAATTTGGGTGAGACCTTTTGCTTGTAATTTCTGGAGCTGTTGAGATAATCTTTAGCTCTAGTGTATCTTCTCTACCCAAATGTGGGTTGTTCTACTATGAATCGTGCATGGCAGTAGTTATCTATCCGGTAATTTTGAAATCTCCAGAAAAATAGGTGCGGTCGTGAATATCGAAGCAATTGCTTCGAAGTCAAATCATTTCCTAACGTCCTGTGGGTTTACACCCGAGAGCATCCAAAGCCTTGGATATTTTCTAGACTAATCGGCAGTTTTCCTGGATTGATCTCATTTATCGTAACCAATTTCTCTCATGTTCCTTGGTAAACCTAAAATGGAGAAACAGATTGGTTAGTGTTAACCTGTCGTGAATCTGTCTGTGGCCATAGATTGACTTCTCCCTCTTTTACCCCAAAGGTGCTGGGTTGACTCGATTTATCTGGAATTTCTTCATAACTTTTCGAATTAATAGTTTTATCGGAGTCCGATAAAGTTCTTATTTTGGCGTCATCAGCCATTTCACCAGAATCTGATGAAAAACACTTATCTGCAGGATGTCTAGCTTCGGGTATAAAAACACCCTGCTTGTTCATCGATGATGAACCTTTCTTGTATATTTTTTTTTTGGATCATCGATGGTGAACTCGCCTTTTGTAGAGGCCCTTCTAATGATTTTCATAAATGGATTTGGACAACTCTCGAAGCTTGTATGGCTGCTTGGACTTTGTCCAAATCTGCCTTCTAAACATATGAAGCTGCTTCGGCACGTATCCTTAGCAACTCAAATGCTTTGTTCAATTCCTCAAGGTGTTCTTCGAGGTGTCTTGCTCTAATCGTGATGGAATCCGCTTTAAGGATATCCATCTCTTGTTAAGAAATCTGCAAGAACATTCTCATTGAATTTCACAATGACAATATCAAATAAATAATATTGGCATTCTGCTTGTCATCTGACAATACGAGTTTTTTTTTAATTTTTGATTCAAGTTTATTTTTCAAAAAGCTTTTATATTGGTATTATCAACTTTTAAAGTAAATTTTTTTTGCAAATAAGAATAGAGGCCATTTTTTAAATGCCTTCCAAACTGCAAATTTTTTTTTCTCATTAATATGCCAAACTCTGGCTTCTTGTTCTTAAAATAACCCTCCTGTGGATCTACACGGTTTTTCACCGGTAGCTATTTTCCTCATGAGCACTGCTGCCCATCGGAAGTTATTAGCATCCGTATAGACAACTAATTGATCCTCGTCTTGAGGAATCGTGAGTTTTGACAGGTTACTACAAACCTATTTTAACTCTCGAACCCATTGGGAATAGATGTCTTCCCATTTTCATTTGGTCTTTTCATCCTTTTTTAATAAAGGACGGAAATCCTTGCGATATTTTGCTAGATCTTTGATAAATGATCCTGTAAAATTAATCATGCCTAAGAAGCACCTAGCTTTGAAGGTGCTTGTTATCTTTAAGAACATCTGAAAAATTACGGATTTTCTCTACAATATGTTCCTAGAGTTCCATACCTGCATGGTCAATAATTATACCGAGAAATTCGATTCTATTGATCGTAATTATTGCCTTCTTTTCAGAAAGCATTAATCATTTTTTATGACATGCTTCTGAAAATATTTCAAGATACTTTAAATGATCTTTCATATTTTTAGATGGAATCAAAATATCGTCTATGTAAACAAACATAAACTCGAAATAATCTTTAAAAGCATTATCCATCTTTCGTTGGTATATTTGGGGTGCATTCGCAAGACCCATTGGAAGTACATTCCAGATATACTATCCTTGTGGCGTAGAAAAGACAGTTAATTTTTTTGATTCCTTTTCTAACTTAATCTGGTAAAATCCAGATTTACAATCAAACTTTGAAAACACTTTTGATCCCTTAATGCAATCAATTAAGTGTTCTCTACTCGGAATGTAATAACCAAATCTTATTAATACCTTGATAGTTAATTACTAGTCTTGCCTTACCTCTCCTTATTTCACCATGGTTTCTTACAAAAAACCCAAGGCTACTATAAGGGGAGATACCTGCTTTGATCAGATTGAGATCGATATGCTCTTTAATAATCTTTCCATATCTTTTTGATCTTCAATATTCATCAGAATCGGCTTGTATCAAACCAACTCGTATCGGTATTGTTCTTTTACCTTTAGGATTGCTTCGATCTGGTTTTTGTCCCACCAAGCTAAAAGATTCTCATTGAAATTCCTCTGGATTAGCTGTTTAACATTTTCAAGGGAAAGTAAACTTTCCTCATCAATGTCAATCTAAGGTGGTCCTTCTTGTAGGGCATTTTTTAGAAATTAAATAACTTCTTCATTTGCCTTCTCCATCCCCTCTTACCAATAAGACAAATGAACTTCTCCAAATTTTCTCTTATCTTGCATTGTAGGATGAGTTAATAATTTGGAGTCATTATCACCACGTTTGCTGTGAAAATTAATAGGCATTATGTTATTAAAAGCTTTCTCTCGCTGCAAAACTTGTATCAAACTACCACAGTTAGTAGTAAAAGTTAACAGGTTCTTGTGATTATCTTGCTCATATTTTGCAATGGTTTGGATAAAATTGTTACCCAACAAAATATCAGCGCATATATCATGAATATAGATAAGTGGCATTCTTACTTTGTACCAACGGGTACCAAATGCGCCTCCTATCATAATTCTTGATTCTCGAATACCCTTATTGAGTATCAGGATCTTTTGGGAGAAATCCCTTCCTGCAATAAGAGGTAGAATTTCCACAGATTCATTGGGGAAAACTTCTGGCTTTACTTTACAAATGCCTGAACCTGAATCAACATAAGTTGCAAAGTACTTCGACTTATACTGCTCATAAAATATCCCTACAGATATGTATATAGAGAAAACATTCGTCATTCAGAATCTTGTGGATAAATTTTATTATCTTTCCAAGACCTTAATCTGTTTATCCTTAAGCTTATCTGATTATACTTAAAGATAATTTCGTGTAATCTTAAATCATGATAAGTCAGATCCTGATCACGTAAATCCCTGCTAAGTTCTAATACATTCTCATGCTTTTGTAAGAGATTTGAAATCTCTTTATCAATATGCAAACCTGGCATATCAATTAGAAAATGATTTCTTCATTCTACCCTGATTGTGTGTCCATCAAGGCTGAACTCCATCCATTTTCCATTTCTTACACATGGCTTGTATTCTTCTAGGAAACTTAAACCCAGGGTCATAGAACCTTTAGTTCTACCTACAATTCCTGTAATAGATACTTTATAGTCTGTTATTTCTAACATGCATTCGTATCTATTAACACTTGGTTGTTGTAAATAACATATTTCATCACAAGGAAACAAATTATTGGTCTCAGATACTTAAAAAATAATATGGATTTCTTTCCATCCCTCAGGGCAATTCATTTTTACATTTCTTACCCTAATCTTTGGTGCATTAAAATCCTCATGTAGTTCATTTCCTTTTAGGCTTAGAATCATATCTTCGGAAAATGACATCCTATTACTAATCTCCGAATCATACCTTAATGATTTATTTAGAATCTGATGATCTTCAATTAGTAAATTAACACCTCCTATCCTAGGTATCTGGATTGGGTCTGGTGTCATTACTTTGGCAAATTCCTTGAAGATTCTAGAAATTTCTATATACTATATCCTTAAGAACATATCTGAGTGATGTGTATTGGAAAGTGCATACGCAATTCTATACGTGATAGAATATGGTCTATTATCTTCTTTCATTAAATCTGTTCTCTTAAAGTCCTGATGAAGGGTTAAGACTCTACTGAAATCCTGGTTAGCTAGGTTATATGTAATCTTAGAATGATTGTCAAACATGAGTTTGCCAGCATACAAATTACCTACCATTGTACCCAGACAACTTTCTCGCAAATTATTGATTCTTCTATCCATCACAAATAAATATAATTCAGAATCAATACCTTCTTTGAAGGTAGCTTTAATTACTACTTCAATGGTTCCAATATGAATCCATTTTATAGTAACCGCTACTTCTTTGATACGACTCAGTTCCTCAAGAATTTCTTCTTTTGGAATAAGCTGCATATCAACTCTATTACCGATTAATTCCATGGAAATCGAAAACTCACCTGAATTCACCCGGTAGATGATATGGTGCTTGCGCTGTCTTAACCCGATTTGGTTATAGAATCGGTTAAGACTTCCAATCCTAAAGCCATCGTATGGACTTAGGGTTAAATCCTGTCGCATGATTCTCCATCGCCTTGTTTGAGATAGTCATTCTTGAAAAGAATCCTGATAGACTATCCGATGTTTGGAGTCTATCTTCCTGTTTGTCGGAGCTACTCATCTTATTCTGTAGATGATCTGTAGGAATTCTCTGAATCAGATTTGAACACTTCTTCATAGATGCTCTATTCTGAATAAATGTCCTCGAACTGGTAAACTGGTATCAAGTCGCTATAGAAAATCGCATCAAGGATATCGTCTGTCGGTTTAAATTGGTGCACTTCTTCTTACTTCTGTAGGAAATCTGGTGAAATATGACCTTTCGCACCGCATGTCCAGCAGTTGTAATCTTTAAAGCTTTCATTTGTTCGAGTAAGAGCTCGTTTGAAAGTTCTCATTCTTGGTGTTCTTATTGTTGCCTTCGCTGCGGATTTAGATCCTTGTGAAGAAAACCTGGAAGGTCCAGACTTTTGACCAGATTTGTAAGATCTAGTATTTGATTTGGACCACTATGATCTTTCTTGATTAGAAGGCCTTTTGTATGATCCTTTGGACTTAGATCGAAACACACTTCTGAAGCATTTCTTTCTTTTGCCCTGTCTTTCCCGACTTGGTTCTCCAATAATACTTGGAAAATCATTATTGTCGCAACAAAGAGGAGTCCTTTTTACCAGTCCTCTTAGTTTTTTCTTATTCTTATATAGTGTTGCCTGGTGACACCACTCTCTTATGTTGTCCTTTAAAAAGAACATCCTTCTGGCCACTGAATCAACCCTTCCTAGATGTACCTTATATGTTTGTATAAACATCTCTCTCTAAGGGCTACATATTTTTGCAAAGAACATTTCTATTGCAACATTTAATGGTATTTAAGCTTGGAAGTAATATTTTTGGAACCAATATATATATTCATCCGCATAACATATACTTCTCAATTCGAGAGCATATAAAGCCTGTGTTTTCTTCTTTTCTTTCGTCAAAGTATCCATTGCTGATGAAATATACTTTGAGTAAGTGACCGATCTTTTCGATAATTGTATAAATATTATCTCCCGATCCGATCTCTTATTTGATATGGGCCTCCGTACTATCTCATGCTTTCTTAGCTGAACCTTGCAAACTATTTTTAATAAGTTTGCTGAATTGATCCTTATTAATGTCCAGCGCTGACGAAACAACCTTTAAGGATGTCATCTATTCATCGATCAAGGTTTTCATGTTCCTAAAATCGATGATGTCAGTTGTGAGCATCAACCCGAATGGATGTGTTGGTTCTAGCATCGTTTTTGCCCAAGGGCTATTAGATGCTGCCTTATCCCATCCTGTTTGTCTCCTACGCCGAGCCACAAATGCATCATGGTCAACTTGATCCTATCTTCATGGTTGTTGGTGGATGGGTGTTTCTGCACTTATACTCCCTTCTTCTTATTTGGGAATATGATCATTCATCTTGAGATTAACCAGATCCACTATTCCTAAATTCTGAGATGTCTACTCTTGAGACTTTCATCAGACTTGTCGAATGATGTCGAGCAAGAGTTTCTCATAGCTTTTAGACTTTGGAACTTCCGTAGCCTTTCCTTTGAAAATGATTGGCTTAGCTCCTAATGCATCTTTGAAATGCTCATTCATCGATCTACCTGTTCCCCTTGATAACCTTCCTTTCAGATTTAAGATTTCTTTCTTTAGCTCTAAAACTTTTTATTGGATCTCGGATAGAGATTGGAACATATTCTCCATCTGTCCACCATAATAAATAATGGTCTTCTGGATCTCCTTAAGATCTTGTGAGATCTTAGATGTATCTGGAACAATTATGTTCCAATCTTCACGGGATGTCATTTAATGAAATCGTACACTTATTATATCTCGAAAGATTTTCGGATACATTTTTCTTGATTTTCTCCTCCCATTATGGATAAGAAAATAATATTGTACAAATAATTTAATTTATATATTCAATAAACCCAAACTCTAATACCATTTCGTGCAACAGATCTCAATAAATATAAATCATGGAAAAACCTTTTTTTTATCAATTTTACAAATAATAATCATCCAGTACGAGACATTGTTATACCACATCTATCCCCTATACAAGTGAAAACACGAGTATAACATTGGATATGCAGTGGTTTCTAGCCGATATACCGTAATGGTTATATTTGTTTCAATAAGTATTACTTAGCAAAAATGGTTTGGAAATAATAAAATTAGAGTGGAAATAGCATTTTACATGTGTACTTTTAGGGTTACTTTGGTCTTTAACCACTGTTGTGGTATATTAGGACTACATTTTAAGTTTTGTGGTATTTTGGTCTAAATTATAAGGTTTTGTGGTATTTGGAGACCTTTTCTCTATACATATATATTCAATAATGCTTCTACATAGTTTTTTTTTATCGGGTTCAAAATGATGAAGACTTTTTTTCTCTCATTAAAGTAGTATTAAATGCTAGTTATTTTCACATTAAATATATTTAATATTTGTGTAATAGAAAAAAGTTGTTTTTGTTTTTTTTTTTGTTTTTTTATTCTGGGATCAAAATAGTGAGATTAATAAAGGGCCTGATTATTCACATTCTAATAAGTACTTTTCTTTTTAAAATTTTCTAAACACACCCCCATTACATTATAAAAATATATATTTCATGAAAAAAATATAAAAAAAAACAAACAAAACAACTTCCTAACCACACCCCAACCCTAAATCAATTGCAACACAAACCTTAAATCGCATCTACAAAAAAATCAACCCCAATTCAATTCAAGAGGCATTAGATTGAAGTGTTAATTCGAACAATTTTTGGCAAGTTGATTACATACCAAAAAGTCTACAATGGATTTTGTTATATACCAACAAGATGAAACTCTATGTAAGTGAAGTTCTAAAGATTTTTTTACATAAATTATGAATTTGATGTGTGAAATTTGTTTAAAATTGGCTGAAATAGAATGTAAATATTTAGAATTCATGTTTAGAAAGTTTTTTTTATGGAAAACATTATTTGGGTTGATGAGAAATCGAATTTTTTAATGAATCGTGTATGCAAGTTTCGAATATGGATTTATTGTGTTCGACAACTGATTGAATAGTGTATGATATGTTTGATCACTGGTCGAATATTATATGGTTTGTTCGGCTAGTGGTCGAACGTTTACTAGTTTGTTCGACAAGTAGTCGAACGATTTCTTTTTGTTTGACTTTTTTTTCAAACATTTTCACTTTTGTTCAAATTTTTGTGGTCGAATAGACCCATTTCGTAGTTAGTTTTATCAATTCTTAAATATTTTGGATTCATTTGTAAAATGTAGATTAATTGATAAAATTGTGAATGAATATTCCAGGAGATGATGTTCTTTATACGAGGAAGAGGACACGACCAACTGCTTCTAATCGAAGGTGTCTGACTGAGGAGGTCTCAACGACCTAAGAACTGATTGCTTCTACTTCTACCCTTCCAATGAATGAGTACCAACTACAAGCAGATGAAGAAGCATTTGACGAACAAGAAGAGGACGATGATGATGAAGATGATATTCCGACGGGTCTTTGTGCCGGTGGACCATTTGATCTTCAATTGATTCCAAGTTTCAAAATGCACGTGACATATGCTATCTGGAATGGGGGTGGAAATCAACATATTGAAGTGTTGGTGCCATACCTTCAAGATGGAGACATGGACGTTCGAGAACCTAAATCCGAAGTTTTTGAGATGCTTGATTGAAGTTCGATCCCAGACTTGAGATGGAGTACGTATAAGATGACCAATAAAAATCTCATTTGTATGTTCGTTGAGCGTTGGTAATTAGAGACCAAAATATTCCATATGCTATAGGGTGAGATGACAATTATGTTGGATGACCTTTTTTATCTCATCGGACTTCCTGTCAATGGACGCTCAGTCATGGTACAAGAGGGTAGGAGTAGAATAGAGTGACCTGGTCCATTGATTAATAGGTTGTTGGGGTTGATTGAAGTCGTCACAACTGATGTCCTTTCTATTCTCGAGAAGCTTTCGCACGTTTGGAATGACTTCGATCTCAATTTGAAGAAGATTCAGCTTCTCAGGATGGAGAGAAATTGAAGTGTTGCTGCTCGTGCATACTAGTGGTTTATGTTGGGATGTTCACTATTTGTAGATAAGATGGTCACAAGAGCTGACACTAAGATTCAAAATCTATTATAGCACATAAATTGTATCTCCAAGTATGCTTTAACATTCCTATATCAACAATTGGGACTGGTGTTGGTCCTAAGTCGTGTCCGAGGTTCAAAGGGAGGGATGAATGAACTTTGGTCGATTTTGCAAATCTCTTGAAAAACATACTGTTCTGCAAGTTACTTGAACTTGCAGCGCCAGACAGTTACTGCTTACAATACTAGGATGCAGTGTTGCACATTGTAACTAGAGTTTTATATAAGTGGAAAAATAAGTTTTATAACACAAGACTGATTTTCGCAAATATGATCTTTTTCAAAAAGTTTTATGCTTATGACAAAGATAAATATATGAAATAAAGCACAGATAAGAAAACAATAAAACACTTATGGCTTATAGTGGTTCGAAGGTGGTGTAATCCTTCTACGTCCACTCTACTGCTACCTCGAGCAGGAACTTTGTTAAGCAAGATTGATTTACAGGACTTTTCTAACAATTTATCAACTTTACAAAGCAAAATACCTACTAGAGTCCAGCGTACACACAACAACTGCAAACTCTAAAGGCACACCCACACTGGGTTTCAAACTCCCACACAGGGAAGCTGTCTAACTCCTAGACAACTATATAAACAGCAAGGATGTCTCCTATCAACTGTTCGACACCTAAAACAATTTAAGCACACAGCAACAAGATTAAAAATATATGATTTTGTTCTTCAACTGGTGCGGTGAAGTGAGCTTCTGAATCCTTCGAAGGATCTTTCAACTTTGAACTTGCTTCGCTTCACAGAGGTTGAGTGACTGAAACTGAGAGTAGACTTGAAAGAGTATAGCTTGAATGCTTGAATGTTTTTGTGCAAATGTTTCAGTAGTCAGCTTTAGGATTGCTCATCCTCTATTTATTTATACTTGTATGAGAAATATCCATTGAAGGAGATATCTTTCTTTCGAATTTAGAGTACTTGATCAAAGGCATGGCTCGTATTTAATGCGACTTAGCCTAAAGACCTCATTTTGTAGCTTACTGCACCTTGAGTTATCAGACTCACATGCAGCGAGCATTTTAGCAATATTAATGTTTTTATCTCTGAGGATCTCATTGTTGATTCTTAGGTTTTTATTTTCAACCTTTAGCTCCTCATGGGTTGAGTTAATCTGCTCGAAGTCACTCATGATCCTCTTTAAAGAGTGGATCATGTTCAGCTCCTCTTTTCCTAGTATGGACAGCGGTTGATAGGTTACCTCATCATCTTCGTTGTTCTCGCAATCTTTTGACATCCGACAAATCAGCGCTTTTTCATCAGAGAATGAGGTTTCAGTATTGCTGTCAGAGGATTCTGCAGCTTTCAGCATCTCCTTCGAGACTGCTGTATTCTTGGCCTTCTCCATCTCTCCTATGAGAGCTCGAAGCTTGTGCCTTTCTTCTCTTCTCTTTTCTCTCCTCTACTCTCTCTCTCCTCAGGATACTTGTACACCGTTGGATATAGACAGTTTCTTGCGTAGTGTCCCGATTTTCTACAATTATAGCACAAGTCAACATTACTTGTATTTGACTGTGGAGAGGAGGATACCTGAGGAGGTGGATGACTTCTTCTAAAGTCATTCCTCTTGTTGAGGTTGGTGTTGTTGCTATTGTTGTTGCTCTTCATGAATCTTTTAAATTTCTTTAAATGTAGGGCCATATCCTCTTCAGCGTCTTCTGCTATAACCTCGGTCTGTTTGCTGCAACTAGTGGTTGCTGTATCCTTAGAGCCTCTAGCAGTCAGCGTTGTAACTTTGGAGCTTGATTCTTCAGACTGCTTTCTCCGTCTGTTGATGTCATACTCGAATGCCTTGAGATAGGAGAATAGATCGAATGTACTCATGGATTTCAAATCCATGGATACTCTCATAGCAGTGGTCTTACTGTCCCACTCCGCAGGCAGAGCTCTAAGCACTTTCATGTTCTTCTCCTTTTGAGTGTAGTGCTTGGCCAGAGTTTCTAGTTCATTAACAATAGATGTGAATCTTAAATCTAGTTGCTCAAGAGTTTCTTTATTCTTCATCTCGAAGAGCTCAAATAGTTGGGTGGCGTTGGAGATCTTGTTGTCTTTAATGAGCTCTGTCCCCTCACATATTTATTCTAATTTTTCCCAAATTCCTTGGACGTTCTGCAAGTTTTGACTTTGCTGAATGTGCCTTTATCCAAGGTGATGAACAGAGCATTTTGGCTACGTTTTCTGGATTGGCTCTCTTTCTGTCTTTGTTGTTCCATTTTTGTCTTGGCTTGACTAGGAAGTTTGGTGGTGGTGGTGCTTCTTCATCCATGTCTCTACTGAGCACGGGATTCACCTTTGTGGGGATGATTGGTCCTTCGGTGATGACCGTCCACATTTCATCATTCTTTGCTGATAGATGTGCCTGCATTCTTATCTTCTAATCGTCATATTTCTCTATGGAAAACATAGGTAAATTGTGATTAGAGGAATCCATGATATGCTGTAAGAATGAAATTTTAGGATGCAGAGAAAACAGCGAGTCTAAGGTGGATCTAGGTAGGTGAATAGATAAGTTGGCTTTTAACCCAACTTGCTCTGATACCACTTGTTGGTCCCAAGTGACGTCCGAGGTTGAGAGGGGGGTGAATGAACCTTGGTCGATTTTGCAAATCTCTTGAAAAACATACTGTTCTGCAAGTTACTTGAACTTGCAGCGCCAGACAGTTACTGCTTACAATACTAGGATGTAGTATTGCACGCTGTAACTAGAATTTTATATAAGTGGAAAAATAGGTTTTATAACACAAGACTGATTTTCGTAAATATGATCTTTTTCAAAAAGTTTTATGCTTATGACAAAGATAAATATATGAAATGAAGCACAGATAAGAAAGCAATAAAACACTTATGGCTTATAGTGGTTCGAAGGTGGTGTAATCCTTCTACGTCCACTCTACTGCTACCTCGAGCAGGAACTTTGTTAAGCAAGATTGATTTACAGGACTTTTCTAACAATTTATCAACTTTACAAAGCAAAATACCTACTAGAGTCCAGCATACACACAACAACTGCAAACTCTAAAGGCACACCCACACTGGGTTTCAAACTCCCACACAGGGAAGCTGTCTAACTCCTAGATAACTATACAAACAGCAAAGATGTCTCCTATCAACTGTTCGACACCTAAAACAATTTAAGCACACAACAACAAGGTTAAAAAATATATGATTTTGTTCTTCAACTGGTGCGGTGAAGTGAGCTTCTGAATCCTTTGAAGGATCTTTCAGCTTTGAACTTGCTTCACTTTACAGAGGTTGAGTGACTGAAACTGAGAGTAGACTTGAAAGAGTATAGCTTGAATGCTTGAATGTTTTTGTGCAAATGTTTCAATAGTCAGCTTTAGGGTTGCTCATCCTCTATTTATACTTGTATGAGAAATATCCGTTGAAGGAGATATCTCTCTTTTGAATTTAGAGTACTTGATCAAAGGTATGGCTAGCATTTAATACGACTTGACTTTCTCTTTCGGAGCATTTAATGTGGCAGTTGCGGCTAGTAGCTTTCTACAGCTCATCAGTCCACGTGGCATCTTTATATTGGCTCCGTGTTTGCAACTTTGATCTTCTCTAGAACGACTTTATTTATTCTTGCTTGGATCTTTGTTCCTCGTACTGTATTTATCCTTCTTCGAATTGCCGGATACTTGATTTGTCTGTTATTGGCGCTGTTGACTGTTTGAGCAGTAAGCTTCGTGCTGTATCCTAGGTCTGCTTGCAGCTGTTCGCTCTTTGCAGTGCTGCTGTAACTTCAACCTTCTTGTAGTATCTTCGTACAGTACTATTTTATCATTTCTTGCAGTATTTTTGTATCCTTTTCTTGCAGCGATGCTGCACGCCGTTCTTTCTTACTTTGCTGCATTGTTGTAGCTGCCTTCTTGCAGTGTTGCTGCATCTGCTTTCTTGCAGCAACTTCATTCTTTATTTCTCGATGCAGCGTTATTACTTATGAAAAACCTCTATCTTTCAATACCTATATCTAGACTCAAACCTAGTTTATGTTTTCACTTAAACATTGTGAAAAATGGGGTATTCAAAACTTCCTATTACATATTTGTTTTGTCTCATTAAAATCTAAACATTAAAATACCAACAACTGGCCTCTCGAAGTGACGTGAAACAAATGAGCGGATACTTGACACTACTCAAGGTATCAACCGAAAATTGAATGAGCATATAAAGTGTTCTACATGTGTATATTATTATTTTTCCTAATCTTTATATTTTTAATTGTGTCAAGCTTGGATATACGAGTATTTTCCAATTTTCAAACCAACACACAATGTGAACTTTTATTAGGAGAGCCTCTTGCAAGAAAATGGATGTAATGATCTCACTGTAGTGGAACTATTAATCGATTATCGGCTATTAGAGAAGTCTTAAATACGATGTTGCCACAAAACAAGAGTTCATGTTTATACTTTCAATACTAGTAATTATTTTATACTTATACCTATTGTTCAATTATATATGTAGGTCAATTGGAAACCTTATAGTGAGATTTAGAGCCATCAAAATAGGCTGGGCCCATTGGGCCAGCCCTCCCCGCCATGCATAAAGGGTAGGTTGGGCTGGAGATTTAACAGCGCATTAAAAGGCGGGCCTAAATGGGCGGGATGGGTTAAGATGGGACGGGCTAGCTCGTCTAGTATTTCTAATAATTAATATTAATTAAATCAATATTAGTATTATCATTTCTTTTCTCGTCTTTTCTCTAAACTTGTCGGTATTCCCAATAATTAATATTAATTAAATCAATATTAGTATTATCATTTCTTTTCTCATCTTTTCTCTAAACTTGTCATTTTTTTTCTACTGAAACGTTAAACCCTAGCCTAGTCCATCAAATCAACTCACATTGTTACTCTCATTGGACGTCAATCGCTTCTAGTTCCAATCGCTGTGGTAAAAACAGGTAAATCAAATTCATATTATAATTTCATTTTGCATATTTGAAGAAAAACAAATGGAGTCTAGTAAAAATAGGTAAATCAAATTCATATTGTAATTTCATTGCATATTTGATGATAAACAAATGGAGTCCAACACTTTAAACAAAAGTATTAATTTGAATAATAATGAAGGTGGAAGTGAAAACACTAAGTCTGATGAGAAAGATAAGATTAGAGAATATTCTGATGTTTGGAATTATTTTACAAAAAAAATGGTTGGAAAGATACAATTTGTGAATGCAAGGGATGTAAAAAAGAGTATATGAATGGGGGCAAAAGATATGAGACTTCTACACTAAGACGTCACATGAAAAATTGTAAAAAGTTGAAATTTCATAACGTGGAGGAAAAAGATATGAGACTTCTATACTAAGACGTCACATGAAAAATTGTAAAAAGTTGAAATTTCATGATGTGGGACAAATGTTTGTTGATCATGATGGTAAGTAAGAATAGAAAGATAAATCCAAAAATTGCACGTGAGTTACTAGCCAGTGCAGTTATTAAGCATGACTTACCATTTGCCTTTGTTGAATATGAACGTATTAGAGCTTGGCAACATTATGTAAATCCCACACTTTCTTGTGTTTCTAGAAATACTCTTGTCTCTGATGTTAACAATCTCTATTTGGATGAGAAAGTAAAACTTAAACACGTTTTGGCTAATGTCAATCATAAGCTGTGTTTAACATCAGATGTGTGGACATCTTGCACCAATGAGGGTTATATTTTCTTGACTGCTCATTGTGTTGATGAAAATTGGAATTAAAAAATTACAAGATCCTTAACTTTGATAGTATGCCTCCTCCACACTCCGGGTTTGAGTTGACAACAAAAATATACAGTTTTTGAAAGAATGGGGGATTGAGAAGAAAGCTTTTTCATTGACGCTGGATAATGCATCTAATAAATATTGTAGAATACTCTCAATTGTCTTTATATAATAGTTGATTATGTGAGGATGAGTTTTTTCATATTCGTTGCTCAGCTCATATATTGAATCTCATTGTTCAAGATGGTTTGAAATTGTGCTCTAATGCTTTAACTAATATAAGAGAATTTGTGAAGTATGTAAAAAGTTCAGAGGGTAGGATGAAAATGTTTAATGAATGTGTGGTCTTTGTGGGAGATATTGACAATAGTGTTGGTTTGAGATTGGATGTTATTCGATGGAATTCAACATATTTGATGTTGGATGGTGCGATTAAGTACAAGAAAGCTTTTGTTTCTCTTCCGTTGCATGATAGGAATTACAAGTGGTGTCCTTCAAATGAAGATTGGAAAAGATGAGAAAACTATGTGAGTTTCTTGAGCCATTTTGTGAGAGTACAAACTTGATTTTCTTTTCTTTTTTTCCTACATCAAATTTGTACTTTTTGTAAGTTTGAAAGATTGAAACTTTGTTGAAAGAGAACTTGTCAAACGAAGATGAAAAGATAAGCAGTATGTGTAGAGTTATGATTGAGAAATTTGACAAGTATTGGAGTGAATATAGCATAGTCCTTGCATTTGAAGCTATTCTTGACCCACGAATTAAACTTCAAATGTTGGAGTATTTTTATTCTAGGGTTGAGAGTGATTTTAGTGCATGTCAAGATAAGATTTCACTTGTAAAAAGTAAATTGTATAAGCTTTTTGAGGGTTATGCTAATGGTAGCAAGTCAAGTTCTTCACAATCGGTCTTTTCTTCGCACTTGTTTACATCAAATCAAAGTGGAAAGAGAAAAAACAAGAACAAAAGGTATATTTGTGTATATATGTGGTAGTTAAAATTGTTTATTCATGCAGGAGATTAAGGCTTATGAGAGCCAAGCTATTACAAGCACAAGCAAATCTCAATTGAATCTTCATTTGGAGGAGCCAAAACTAGAGTTTTCATATTTTGAAGAGTTGGATGTCTTAGAATATTGGAAATATAAGAGTAATCGATTACCCGACCTTGCAATGATGGCTTGTGATGTCTTGGCTATCCCAATTAGTATAGTTGCATCGGAATCAACATTTTCAATTGGAGCTCGTGTACTTACCAAGTATAGAAGTTGTTTGCTTCCTAAAAATTTTTAAGCTCTCATTTGCACTCGTAATTGGTTGAACGATTTTAAATATAATAGTGGTAAGTAAGATTACTTTATATATATTTAAATTATATGTTCTTAATTACTTTGTCATGCTTTGAATTTGATTATATGTTAGCTTATTTTCTATATAGATGATGAAGAAGCAAATACAAAGACAACTTTATCAAGTGAGGATTCTAATGTTTTGGAGGATATTGAAGAAGGAAATAAAATGATTTTGATGATCTAAATGCTGATGAATCATAATTTTCAAGGACCTTACAGATTGTATTTGAGATTTGTTATTCAAACTATTTTGCTAGACTATTTAAAATTATGTTTGATGAATGTTATCAAATTGAACTTTAATGTTTAGTTTTTATGTTTTATATCATTGTATGTTTATTTTATCTTCCATTTGGTTAGAGATAATATTTTTTCATAATTTTAATTTTATGATCTTTAAGAGTTGAATTAGATAACAAATTTTACATGGATACATAATTTGAGTTGGGGTGCTTATTGTTTAAATATGATATATTTCTTCTAAATCAATCTCAAAGGCTCAATTATCTAAGAAACTACCTAAATATTTTACAATTATCTAGGAACTACATAAATATTTTAGAATTATCCAAGAAATTATATTAATGTTCAACAATCTAAGACACTACCTAAATATTTTAGAATTATCTAGAAACTACATAAATATTTTAGAATTATCTAAGAAATTATATCAATGTTCAACAAGTTGCCAAGTTCACAAAATAATGTAATCATAACTAGAAAGTTGTATGTTGGTTTTTATGTGAAATTCTTTAATTCTAAAAATTCCTGTAAAAATCTACAAATATACAAAAATAAAAAATGGTGGCTTGGCCCATCTAACCTGCAACCCATAGTGGGTTGGGCTGGGTTGGGATTTCTTAGGCCCGCCACAGCCCGTTCCCGTCCCATCAAATTGTGGTTTTTGGCGGGCTATGGGCCACTTCGCCCCGCCAACCCATCTTAAAATACTAGTGAGATTCGAGCTCACTATCCTCAGTATGAAGTATTTTTCTATCAGGGGTACATTCAAGCCTTTGAGATAGTGAATTGTATCATTTGCACCATGTGCTTCGACAATTTGAATTTGTTCAAAGGGTCTCGGATGAGCCGTTGGTTCCACTCATGTCCCGACAGGATAATATGGGCGCGAGGTATAAGCTCATATGGGATGAACTTGGAGCTTATTTTTGAGTTTGGAGGAACCACGTATTGTTTGCCGAAGGACGTGGAAAAGGTGTTAATTCAGCTTGGGAGTGTTTATAGGACTATGTGGATTGGTTCACCACATTTTCACATCCTATTATCTAGAGCCTAGACAACGTCCCACTGATCATGTCTATACTATTAGACTGAGAGGCTCGCAATCGTGGGACATGATCTTCAATGTGTTAGGACATTTGTCTAGATATTATAAGTAAATATAATATAATAGTTCATAGATTAATTTAAAAGTTTCATGCTACTCGTCGTGTTATCAAAATCCATGACATTATTGGTCCAATATAAGACAAACCTCTCTTTATATGACTTTATCCAATTTTTTATGACATAAGCGATAACCCTAAGATAATCTCGATAGTCAGCTTGAAGTCTTCCAAGTAATTCATTGAATCTGAATTAATCCTTAGCAAAAATCAACATATTCCAAGCATGATTGAATTATTCCTACTTCTCGGTTATACCGAACATATTCTTACAATTGATAAAGATGTTCTTGTTGATATGCCACTGACATAGCAAGTATGTGGAGTTTGAGAACGTAACACTTATAACATTCATAAGTGCAAGCACACGATCAGTTACACTTACCTTTGGTAAGCAACTGTCATACATTAATCCTTTCAATGTAGTAAGGGCTCATCTGTAGTTAGCCTCATGCTCTTGGAACATATATACACACACCACTAATAAAGTTAGATTTGTAAAAGTGACACCAACACTTCAAAAGTGTCATCCTATACCTATTGGTCTTACAGGTACAGTCCATTAATAGCATGCTAGGAAATTCACGTAACCACTCTACAGATGTTGGATGAACATGAAAAGATCCATAACTCTATTTGTTTGCTCACATCTCCTAACCAAGTAGAAGTAGTTCTCTGTCTTCAACTTTCCCAATAAAAACTGCATTTGAGTTCGACCTTCATGCTCGACAACTCTATGCTTTTATCGAGCATTGTAAATTATCTTCTGTGTCGACTCATTCTTGGGAAAAGAAAGCTTCACGGTACTCAATATGTCTTTCGATTTGGTATTGTTTATGGACAATTCACGCACGAGTTGATCTTCAGTAGACATTAGTCGACCTACAAATGAGTGTCCGACCAAATTCAGTCCCATTGGGTGATTATGCGACCCTCATGCAACAATTAAGATCCACCATCCAGTCTCTTTCATTTGAATTCCTTTCAACATAAAAGGACAATCGCACTTTTCAGTGCTAGTAAGCCGTCCTTTTAGAGACTTATTTTCTATGTCAATAGAATTATCTACCACAACTTTTGTTTTCGGCAGACAATACTTACCACCACTCTCACAACCCAAAAATATTCGAACTCACCTACCACTATCTCTACTATTTGATCGTCTAACCAACACGACTATGTTAAGATGAATTCCAACTCTAGTTGCCCAATTCACCAAATCTTCACGATTATCAAATAGTTCATTCGTTCGAAATTCCTCCAAAAAATATATTTGCTCATACATCAGATTGTTAACGTTCAATTCATCTGGTAGTTCATAATGCTCAATTGAGTTTCATTTGAATCATTTTCCTATAAATATAACAAGGTACAGGTAAATACATTAATAAAAAAACACATTAAAATGACTTTGTTCAACTAGTTATAGTTGAACGTATAAAGACATGTTCGACCAACGACAAACGAACATATTGAAGATTGTTCGACCACCATTGGCTGAGCAATCTTCAATATATTCGGTGGTTGCAGGCCGAAGCTTGTATTGATCGATCAGGATTTTTATAGATTTTTTTCACACTTTACAATGAAACAAAACTAAATGACTTACATTGTCCATCTCTTGTATTTTTTCTTGCTCCATAATGATTTTTGACTAAAGAGATGAGTTTTTTAGGTTAGGTTTGAGGTTTTAATGGAGTGCGAATGAAGGTAGATGAAGGTAATGAGGAAGAAGAAGGAGTGTTATGTATATATGTGTTGTGTATGTGTTGTGTGTTTAATGGGGAGTGTTAAATGGGGTTTGTTTAGTTGTTGGAAATTAGGTGGGTGTGTTTGGAATTTTGATTTTATATTGTTTTTATTTTTTTAAATTAATAATAAGGGTATTATTGTCTTTACACATCATATTTCATTTTTATTTAATTTTATAGGTGTGTTTAGAAAATGATTGGGTGTAGATAGCCGGCAACAATTTATCTCTGAGGCCATTGTTAAACAGTTCTGTGTTTTATGACGAGACTTCCCATCATTTTGGTTTAATTTTTTGTGCTCTGATTGAGATGGATTATTTTTGAATTCTTAATTTTATATGTGTGTACATGAATACAATAAACTATCCACGTTAAGATTCCTATGAATTTATCCTTTTGTAAGTATATATTAATTTCAAATATTGTTGATAAGTTAATATATTGATTTATAAAATGTATTTTTACTTTATTTATGTCTCACCAACAACTAAAACATGTCTCTGAAAACTCGATAATTCTTTGACAATATGCACCAATTAAAGCAAAAAAAAAAAAACTAAAAAAGAAAAAGAAAAAAACAAAACAAAACAAAAGTAGGGTAGGTAAAACAGAGCAATCCCACCTATATGTAAAAAGGCAATTATTGAATTAAACAAATGAAAGCATTTTGGTCTATAAAATACCAAACTACATCAAATTATAATAAATTGTAGAAAGTAAATTATATTGTTAGAGATAATATAGATGTTGTTAGAGGTGTTTGCAACTAAACAGAAAACAATTTCTTGTTGGGAATAGTATCGTCTTCGAATTTCAAACTTTAGAAAGATCTCCGATTTTTGGCTAAAAAAAAAATCCTAGAAGCAACGAATGAAATAAAAGTATTACATGTGAAATTACAATTACTCAAATTACTCATGAATTTAGAATCTTGGAACCAAATATATTACACAACATAAATGTATTACACGATATATATTAAAATATAATTTGATATACACAAAAATATTACACAATATCATTTATTAAATTATAATTTTTCAAAAGTATTACCTTATACATAAAAATATTATTACATTATACAAAAGTATTATCTAATAAATAACTTGTATTGACTGCGTGTTAACTACCTTGAACGGGTCAAATAGATCCATCTTGATATATAAATTAATTTGAAATTGTCAAAATTAATTGTATTTCAATTTTTTTTCTCCCAAAAAGATTGATTTTTGATATGAAATGGAAATATTATCAAGATTTTGTAATATTTTATTCCAATCTATTTTAAAACCCGTACAAAATCTGAATTTTTTGGATATATTTAAATGAAAAAATCAACGGAATATCTAAAACTTAGTTCCTCCGTTTCATAATGAGTGTCGTTTTGGAGTCAAAATATTATTTCATATTAAGTGTCGTTTTAGACTATTATATAATTTTATTTCCAAATTATCCCTGTTAATATTAGTTAGCTAAAATTTAGGGATTTAATATGATATCTTTTATGAAATTAATTTGATTCACTTTCCAATCTTGAATCATAAATTTCTTGATTAATTATAGGTATATTTGTCAAAGTATTATGTTTCATAATCTATGACAAAAATTTCAGAACGACAGTTATTATGAAATGAAGAAAATATTATTTAGTAGGTGGAGATTTTGTCCCATAACTAAAATTTCATTTATAAGTTTTTTTTTTTTTTACAGATTTCCACTCTTAGAAATAACATTTTAGCGTCAGAATTCGTTGGTTAGTATTTTAGATTGACTTTTGTTATTTTATACATTTATATATGTTGTATTAAGATTGAAAGGGGAAGCTTTAAGAGTGTACAAATTCTCTTGTGTAATAAGTGTATGGATTTAAAATTCATGCAATCCGGGTCGATCCGATTAGAATCTGTGAGTATTTTTTTATGTGTTAACCTTTATGTTATAAATGTGTGATCTTTATGTTATATTAGTGTGACCTTTATGTACAAATATCATGATCTTTATGTAATGTAACTTAGAAAAAATGAAGAATTTCAACACAATTTATACATATATACTTTTATGTGACATTCATGTGACTTTTATGTACAAATATCCATACCTTTATGTAATAAGAAATGTATGAATATTTGTACATAAAAGTTACATGAATATCACATAAAAGTATATATACGAATTGTGTTGAAATTCTTTTTTTCCGACATTACAGTACATAAAGGTTGGAACATTTGTACATAAAAGTCGAACGAATACAATATAAATATCACACCAATACAACATAAAATTTTTACCTGAAACACAAAAAAAAAAAAAAAAAACTCGCGGATCCAAGTCAACCTGAATTGCATGTGCACTTGGTGCATAATAGATTTACTCTTAAGAGTGAGACTGATGTGAGTTAGTAAAGCAAGTCTTAACTTTTTTTGTTGAAATGGATTGATCCATAACTCATAACCTGTTATATGGATAACCGGATTTAAGGCATTCTGCAGATTAAAGATATATGATGTCCAATCAATGAGGCCTTATTAATTAGATCAGATCAAGAGGATGGGTTGATGTGAATATTTTTGAAAATGAGAGGGTTGGCCGCAAACTCATTTCATCAAATGTTCTTAAGATCTACCAAATGGAGCAATAGATATGGACTGCTAAAGTTAGGTTACAAGCTCATTTCATATAGGACAAACTTGCCTTGCTAAGTTGTCGAGCATTGAGATCATACCCGCTACATGGGTATCCAACTTAGTGTCTCATTCAAGGGTTTTGGCTCAATAGGCCTCCACATAGCTTTTAATAGAGCTTCCTTAAAAGAGGAAATCAATATTGTTTTATTATAGATATTTGTATCATTAAGTGTTTGGTATATATCTATTTGTAATTGAGTGAGTCTTGTGTGAGATCATCTCATGGATTCCATTCCGTAAGATGAGTCGGGTTGGGTCAGCCTTAATTAATGTAAATGGATCCACCCATCTCAGCATGTTTTTTTTTATCTTGTTTCTGCTTCTTCTCAACTTTTTTATCTTCTCCCTCAACTAAAATTGTTCATCTCTCTCTACTTCTTTCAAGTTATAACTTTGGCGAAGTCCAACTTGCAATTACAGTTTTCTACAAATTAGAAAAGGCAAGCCTAAAATTTTCACAACAAAAGAATCGAAACTTCAATTCTTACAAATATCCATAGATTATAAAGTTTTATATGATGGAGAATCAAGAAATTATCCTAATTTCTGAAGAAGATGAAGAAGAAGAAAAAAAGTGCATATAAGAATAAAAAGGTAGAAAACCCAATTTGAATCTTAAAATAATGTTTTACATGTTGATATATTAAAGTATTACATATTATGTATTTAAGTATTACATATCAAGGTGTAAGTGGATGTGGATTTGCTAATTTTTGATATGACACATTTTATTAACGTATTACACATTTTTGAATTGTCATTCCTTTGTTTTTTTTTTTTTCATTTCCTTTTACTGATGTTCAAAATTTGCTTAACTCTAAAATAATTTAATTTTTTAGTTATGTTCTTAGTATGTTTTTTTGCAAGTAAGTTTGTGGATCTTGAACTTTTGACTATGGCAATTCTGCAATGAAACAATTAGCATGGGTTCTTAGTACAATGATGAACATATATACATATTATGATGTTAAAATATTATATTATGTGCTAAAGTATTACATATTATGTGTTAAAATTCTACATATCATATGTTAAAGTATTGTATTTTTTTTTCTGCAAAGGATAGCATTTATGAGGATTTTAGTAGTTCTCTACTTGGTTTCAAAAGAAAAACACTTAATGATATGCATGATTTGTATCGTAATCATGCACTTGCCTTGGGGTTTAGTGTTAGGAAATCAAGTACTAGAACTTCAAGTAATGGTGATGGTGTTGTATTTGAAAAGTACTTTGTATGTTCTTGTGAAGGATTAAAGAAAATACAAAGTACAAATTCAGAAAAATCGGATGATATATCAAAATTCAAAAGTACAAGAAAGGATCTTATAACACGAATAGGCTATGGAGCTTCATTGAGGGTTAGATTAAATGACTATGGTCTTTATGAGGTTGTCCGGCATGTCATTGTGCATAATCATGAACTAACTAGGGTGAATTGGAATCACCTTCACCGTTCTCAAAGAACAATCACTAATGAAAAGGGAAAAACATAGAGACAATGATATCTTCAAGAATGAGAGCAGCTGATTCGTTTCGATATATGGTGCAAGAAATAGGGAAATAATACATTATTGATCATACAATACGAGATCACATAAATTTTGTGAATCGCTTGAAGATAAAGATAATAGAGACAGGTGATGCACAAACCTTGATAGATTATATTGTATCAACAAGAAATTGAAGACATAGATTTCTTTTACAGGTAATATTTTGCTTTGTATAAAGTAATAATTTTATTAAATGAATATAATACTTAAATTAGTAAATGAAATAATTTATTTAGAAATGCAAAATATTTTAGATAATACTTTTATTCTTAACATGTAACACTTCTATAAATAGTATGTAATACCTTTTGTTTTAGAGTGAAATTGGATAAAGAATGCAGATTGGGTAACATATATTAGAGGGATTCAATGATAAAGGAAGATTATAGAATATATGGTAATGTGATGATCTTTGACACCACATATCGAACAAATAAGTATAATTTGATTTGTTTACCATTTGTCGGTTTTAACAATCATTTAAAGAACATTATGTTTGGTTGTGCATTCATAGCTAATGAGAAGACATTTTGATAGTTGAACAGGATTCACTCTTATGATGCCTAGTATCAAGGCGATTGCATTCAATTTATTCTTGTTTTTCTTATTAATCACCATCACACTACATCAGTTGGTATCCAGAGTTTGGGTTCAACTGGAATCATACCTCATCATCATCAGCCGAATGTTGACAACGCCCACGAGATGGTAACGTGTAATTGTGGATTGACGTCCTCACACAGGCCATTATAGCGACGCGTGTGCAATAAGATGATATCTTGGACGTCTTAACTACCCGACCCCCTCAGGCTCGTATGCCAGTGTGCCATCATGATCAGCGACTAGTAGGTGGTCGTGACGATCATGGTCTCCTGCCTATGGAATCGGCTCCATCTGATCATGATTCGATCGATGAAGACACCATCTCCACTCAAAACCCCTACGGATATTGATACACATCCAAATCACGAGCCTTCATGTTGGGAACAAGAAATTCACATTGATATTCCAGAATTCACCGACACGATGGATCTCATTGACTTTTTGGATTAGCTTTATTATATTGAAGAAATTTTGGATTTTAAAAATGTCCCTGATCCTCAACGTGTGGGATTGGTTGCAACTAGATTTCATGTGAAGGAGATGTCCTTTAATAAGATGTCAATATAATAAATAGTTAAGGATTATAATTAATGAAGATTATTAATTCAGTTATTTTAGGTGGTCGTAGTGTTTAGCTAGAAACCAACTACGATCTGCATTCCAATTGTTAGGATTGCTACTAATAATAACTGGGTCCTACAAGGGTTACACACGTTAAGTTTGAACTAGATCAATAAGCCCGTTGTATATAAGTTGTGGGCCTAATATGATTAGGATATGTGTTGGGCCTAATATGATTAGACATAGGTTATGGGCTTTTGCTTTTTATTTGGTATAAATAGATGAGCCTAAACCTAATTTGAGATAAGAAAAACATTATTCTCCATACACAAAATAAAAGAAAAATATTATTCTCCATACACAAAATAAAAGAAAAATATTATTCTCCATACACAAAATAAAAGAAAACACGTTCCCCACTGACAGAGAAGAAAACGTGGTTCCTTCAAAGGAAAGTAAGTTTTCTTCGCGTTCTAGCAAACGCTTTGGAGGAGGTTTAGGAAGAGCTTGTGTGTCTTGAGTAGAGGAATTACATTTGTAATTCTTAATCTTCGTCATCAAAGGACACGCATCAAGAAGTAAATTCGTTATTCAAATTGTGCATGAGATCCTCTTTGTTTTGATGCTTGAGAAAATTGTTTTCTTTTATTCCGCTGCGTAGCATCAAAATCCTACAGTGGTATCAAAGCCTCTTGCACAAATTAATAATGAATGTTTTTATTATTTTCAATTTGATGCATGTTCTTCATGATTTTAATTCAAAGATAGATTGATATGTGGATTAAAGTTGTTTAATTAGAATTAGATTCTGATTAGTTGGATCTTAATTTGATGTATTTGACATAACAAAACCCTAAATATCGTTTGGGAACAGAATCTGTTTTTTATAAATATTTGATATATATGTCATTGGATTTAACATGTGTCCTACTGGTTGGAGTGAGTAAATTTAGTGGGAGGTTGTGGGTTCGATCCTTGATCTGCGCGAATTTTCTTGCTCAACTCATTTAGATATATTTTCTTGTTGAATCTTTAACTGCTAATCATGTAGCCGGGTTGGTTGTATTGTGCCGTGTTATGTGCTGACATCATGTAGCCGGGTTTGTTGTATTGTGCCGTGTTATGTGCTGACCACCCGGATTCGAAGTTATGTGCTGACCACCCGAATTCGAATCTTATCCAGCGTGTATATATCTCAATTGTTGCGATGTTCTGTTTAAAGATAAATTACATGGATTTAATATCCAATAATCTGTATTGGTGTGTATATATCTCAATTGTTGCGATGTTCTGTTTAAAGATAAATTACATGGATTTAATATCCAATAATCTGTATTGGCTAAGTGGTTGTAGCTGATTGTTTGAATCACGGGATCGAATCCTATCTTTCTCGGAAAATTGTTTAATTTTGCGAAAATAAAGGGGATCAGTTAAATGTTAATTGTTTCCTTATTTGTCATATAGTAAGCTGGAGCTAAATTGGTAACGGTTGCCTTGTGTGGTCGAGTGTTCGAATCCCACAGGTTGCATTTATTTTGAATAAGTGTTGGGCTGAGGATTTTGCTTGATGGGCTTCCCTTTAGGCCTATCTGATGGGCCATGGTATGCTGGACCGACCCTATGGGTCTGGTTAGGTTGTAATTATTGGGTCTATATAATTTTGGGCCTGGATTTATTTTGAATAAGTTTTGGGTCATAATAAATATTTTGATTCAATTACAAATTTTGATAAATAATATACACATTAAATCTAATTGAATTAAATTGAATTATGAAGTTTTTTTATCTATTAATTTGATTAATAGATTCTTATCGTTTATTTAATGTAAATGAATGTATGTTTAATATTTGATATTGTGTATGCATTCCTATAATTCTTAATATTTAATGTAAATGAATGTATGTTTAATATTTGATATTGTGTATGCATTCCTATAATTCTTAATATATGATGTTTTGAATGAATGTATGCTTATTATTCTTTATATGCGATGTTTAGAATGTATGTTGTGATCAAAGTATGGCCCGCATATATTTTTATATAGTTGTAAAGTTTTGAATACGCTTTGCGTATCGATCGTTGTAAATATTTCTTTTTAGTTATTGTAATTAAAATAAAAATCTTGTAAGCATTGATTGGATGATCAAGGATGGAAATCCACGACGGTTCAAGATGGAGCAACTGAAGATTTGATCTGTTGTATGTACATATATATAGGGGCCATACTAAGATCACATTTATTTTATGCATTTTATTATGCATTGTATGTTTATGTATGTTTATGGTTTATATTATGAGTTCGCTATATAAACCTACATAATAAATCATAAGTCCCTAAAGAAATATTAAGTAATATGTCTTTCCAAATATACGCCTATGAAACCCTTGATAATTCATGATAGGTTATGCCTAAGCAAAGTGTCATTTTTTATCTTGGGGTAATACGGGTAAATTCATTGAAGGGATTTACATGTATGATTTGGTTAAACTCAACGAAGTTATCAAAAGACAAAGTTTTGGACTTCGAGGCAAATAGATATGATTTAACATGAGATGTTGACATATCGACCAAGAATTATAAATGTTATAATTAGTAAAAGAGTTTACTTACCTTGATCACTTAGTTTTGGGAAAGGGCCCAAGTCCGCTCAAAATTTTGTGAAATAGGATCTTGGAAACACTTTATTCAACTAGGGAGTATTTGAATGAATATAGTGTGCATAGCCTGTTTTAAATATGTTTAAATTTTGAGCTATTTTCTTTTATACATGATTGAATGGTGTATTTTTCTTTCATATGTAGATAAATGACTAACAACAACAACACAGTTTTCAATCTCCGTTCAATCCTTGAGAAGGACAAGTTGAACGGAAATAACTTCCTCGATTGGGAGAGAAACTTGAGAATTGTTCTCAGGTCTGAAGACAGAGAGGATGTCCTTGACACCCCAATCCCAAAACTTGATAACACCTCAACAGTTGGGGATAGACACAAGGAAAAATCTATTTGTGAAAGGTCTGTGATTGTCACATGTCTTATGTTGGCAACCATGGAAACAAGCCTCCAGAAGAGGTTTGTGGATATGGATGCCTATACCATCATTCAACAACTAAGAAACATGTTCTAGTTGCAATCAAGGATGGAGAGGTATGAGACCTCCAAGGCAATTCTTGAGAGTCGTCTTGAGAAAGGTAAACCGGTTGGTTTGCATGTCTTCAAAATGATTGGTCTTTTTGAAAACATGGCAAGACTTGGATTTTCTTATAGTCAAGAGTTGGCTACAGATATCATTCTTCACTCTCTTCATGATGAGTACAACCAATTCAGGTTAAACTACAATATGAATGGTATTGATAAGACCTTAGAAGAGCTTCTTGGAATGCTCAAAACAGCTGAGCAGAACATTGGGACCCTAACACCAAAGAAGGATATTTTAATGGTTAATAAGGGAAAAGGGTTCAAGAAAAAGGGCGCTGACAAGAATAAGCAAGGGAAAAAAGGTGAAAACAAGAAAGTTGTTGAACCTAAACCCAAAGGTGCTTCTTCTGATACAGAGTGTTTCCATTGCCATGACAAGGACCATTGGAAGAGAAATTGCCCGAAGTACTTGGAGGATAAGAAGAATGGAAAGATAGTTTCCAATTCAGGTATATTTGTTATTGAAATAAATTTAGCAAAATCAGCAGACTCTTCTTCTTGAGTATTTGATACCGGATGTAGTTCTCATATTATTGCGAATATGCAGAGACTAAAAAGAGTTAGAAGACTGAAAAAGGGAGAAGTAGACCTACGTGTTGGAAATGGAGCAAAAGTTGCTGCTTTAGCTGTAGGATCTTATAGTCTATCTCTACCCTCTGGTTTAATTTTAGAGTTTAATAATTGTTATTACATTCCCTCTATTACTAGAAACATTATTTCAGCTTCCTTTTGGATACTGAAGGGTTTTCATTCATTATTAAGAACAAATGTTGCTCTATTTATAAGGATGAATTGTTTTATGTCAGTGCTAACTTAATGAATGGTCTCTATATATTTGATTTAGATAACCATGTCTATAACATAAATACTAAAAAGTATAAATCAAATGATTCAAATCCCACTTACCTTTGGCATTGTCGTTTAGGCCATATTAACTTGAAACGCATACATAAGATGCAAAAGGAAGGTCTTTTGCAATTATTTTATTTTGAATCATATGATGTATGTGAATCTTGTTTAAAAGGAAAAATGGCGAAATCACCTTTTACTGGAAAGAGAGAAAGAGCTAGTGAACTATTGGAACTAATACATACTGATGTATGTGGACCAATGAGTTGAAAAGCTAAGGGTAATTTTAGCTACTTCATAACATTTACTGATGATTTAAGTAGATATGGGTATATTTACTTGATGAGGCACAAATCTGAATCGTTTGAAAAGTTCAAACAATTTCAAAATGAAGTAGAGAATCAGCTTGGCAAGAAAATTAAAACATTACGATCTGATCATGGTGGTGAATATTTGAGTTAAGAATTTGATAATCATCTTAAAAATTGTGGAATTCTGTCACAATTAACTCCATCAGGAACACCCCAATGGAATGGTGTGTTCGAAAGAAGAAATCGAACCTTATTAGATATGGTTCGATCTATGATGAGTAATGCTAATCTTCCGCTATCCTTTTGGGGATATGCTCTCGAAATTGCTACTTTTACACTAAACAGAACTCCGTCAAAAGCTGTAAAAAAGACACCATATGAGATTTGGAGTGGAAAAGTTCCAAAGTTGTCTTTTCTAAAAGTCTGGGGATGTGAAGCTTATGTAAAACGTTTACTTTCTGATAAGCTTGCACCCAAATCAGACAAATGTTTCTTTGTGGGTTATCCAAAAGAAACAAGGGGCTATTACTTCTACAACCAAACTGAGAACAAAGTGTTTGTTGCTTGAGATGGTGTCTTCTTGGAAAAAGAGTTTATTTCAAAGACGACAAGTGGGAGTAATGTACTTCTAGAAGAAATTCGTGAAGAGCAACAAATCGATGAAATTCAACCTCCATTAGAGGTGGAGACCTCTATGTTTAATGACATGTTAGACGTGTCAGACATGGCACCCCATGTGCCAGAGGTAGAGGAACATGAACTCATAATCCTGACACAGATATTGAATAATGTCCCACTTGAATTAGATACACAAGAAAGTTCACAACCTGTTGTGAATATTTCTCCTGTTGCTCTAGCCCCTCGTAGAACCGATAGGCCTAGATCTAGACCAAAGAGATTTGTGGATTTTCTTTTGACAGAAAACCGCGAAGTCTTAATTTTGGAAGATGAGAAACCTAACAGCTACAAGGAAGCTATGACGAGTCCAGACTCTGATAAATGGCTAGAAGCTATAAAATCTGAAATGGAGTCCATGTCTGAAAATCAAGTTTGGAACTTGGTTGATTTGCCAGATGGGGTAACACCCATAGGATGCAAATGGGTTTTCAAATTGAAAACAGACAAGGAAGAAAACGTGAGTGTTTTCAAAGCTAGATTGGTGGCTAAGGGATATAAACAAATTCATGGTATAGACTATGATGAGACCTTTTCACCAGTTGCTATGCTTAAATCCATTCGGATACTCCTAGCAATTGCAGCTCATTATGATTATGAGATTTGGCAAATGGATGTCAAAACTGCCTTCTTTAATGAAAATTTGGAAGAGGTTGTGTATATGACACAACCGGAAGGTTTTGTAGATTCTAAAAATGCTGGGAAAGTATGTAAACTTCAAAAATCCATTTATGGATTGAAGCAAGCATCTCGAAGTTGGAATCTTCGTTTTAATGAGGCAATCAAACAGTTTGGTTTTCTCAGAAATGAAGAAGAGTCCTGTGTTTACAAGAAAATTAATGGGAGTAGTGTGGCATTCTTGATCCTATATGTAGATGACATACTGCTCATTGAAAATGACATTCCGATGCTTAACTCTGTAAAGATTTGGCTAGGGAAATGTTTTTCAATGAAGGATCTTGGAGATGCAGAGTACATTTTGGGCATCAAGATCTATAGAGATAGATCTAGAAGGATGATTGGACTAAGTCAGGAAACTTATATTGATAAAATTCTTGAAAGGTTCAATATGAAAAACTCTAAGAGAGGATTTTTACCCATGTCACATGGTATAATGCTTTGCAAGAATCAGTGTCCTTCAAAACCTGATGAGCAAAAGCGCATGAGTAAGATTCCTTATGCCTCAGCAATAGGATCTATCATGTATGCCATGATTTGTACTCGTCCAAACATCTCATACGCTTTGAGCATGTGTAGCAGATTCCAATTGAATCCAGGTGAAACACACTGGATTGTGGCTAAGAACATCCTCAAGTACTTGAGAAGAACTAAGGATTGTTTCTTAGTATATGGAGGTGAGAATGAACTTGCTGTTGAAGGTTATGTTGATGCAAGCTTCCAAACGGATAGAGATGATTTTCGGTCCCAATCCGGTTTCATCTTCTGTCTTAATGGAGGAGCAGTGAGCTAGAAAAGTTCAAAGCAAAACACTATTGCAGATTCTACAACTGAAGCAGAATACCTTGCAGCTTCAGAAGTAGTAAAGGAAGGAGTTTGGATTGAAAAGTTCATTACCGAACTTGGTGTGGTTCCTAACATAGACAATGACGTAAATCTTTATTGTGATAATAATGGAGCCATTGCCCAAGCTAAGGAACCTAGATCACACCAAAAGTCCAAACACATTATGAGGAAGTTTCATGTGATACGAGATATCATTGAGAGAAAAGATGTGAAAATTTGCAAAATTCATACGGATGACAATGTTGCTGATCCATTGACTAAGCCACTACCTCAACCCAAGCATGAAGGTCATACTAGGGCCATAGGGATTAAGCATTCTAGAGATTTGTTTTAAATCATGTAATTTTCTAATTTTATGAAACTTGTTCATAGACTTGAGAAAAATGATAAGTTTGTTTTGAAATAGATTTTCAATATTGATTCATTATTCTGTTGAATTAATATGTCCAAAATAATTTATAATTTCAAATAGGATTGTCAAATACGTGATTTGATAAATGAAACCCTACCATGCGAACTTGAAGTTATATTTATGATTATCCCTAGTCTAAGTCATTAAATTGGACAATATTGACTTATAAAGACTAGTTTGTAAGTTGGTTGATAACGCAGTTTCATGGGCTATAGAGGCATTTGATGTCTAATCAATTACATGGATATTTGTTGGAGAACAGATATTGGATTAACCCGAATAAAATTTTGTAAAACGTTACAGAATTTCAGTAACTATTAAATAAGTTCCTAAACCATGAGTATACCAATTATTTCTTATACAAGGATTGAATATTCTTGATTTCGTCAAACGTCGTGCTGTAAAAGGAGGCTATAAAGTCGAGATTCAGAATTGACATGAATTGTATGGAGAAGTGTGGGTGTACAAGAATGAGATTGTCTTCCTATTTAATAGGAATGTTGTCTTCGACCTCTTGAAAAATGAAAACTGAAATGCATGGCCATGCTCAAATGGATTAAGAGTTAATCATTTGTTTTGACAGTTTAAATTTGGAATTTAAGAAAAGGTTTGAATAAGATAGAATGATGAACTATCTTACATGATGTTCAGATTAAGACATTAAAATGATAAGGAAATTTATTATTGCACACTTGTTAAGGACAAGTGGGAGACTGAAGGAGATATCCTTTAATAAGATGTCAATATAATAAATAGTTAAGGATTATAATTAATGAAGATTATTAATTCGGTTATTTTAGGTGGTCGTGGTGTTTAGCTAGAAACCAACTACGATCTGCATTCCAATTGTTGGGCTTGCTACTAATATTAACTGGGTCCTACAAGGGTTACACATGTTAAGTTTGAACTAGATCAATAAGCTCGTTGTATATAAGTTGTGGGCCTAATATGATTAGGATATGTGTTGGGCCTAATATGATTAGGCATAGGTTATGGGCTTTTGCTTTTTATTTGGTATAAATAGATGAGTCTAAACCTAATTTGAGATAAGAAAAACATTATTCTCCATACACAAAATAAAAGAAAAAACATTATTCTCCATACACAAAATAAAAGAAAACACGTTCCCCACTGACAGAGAAGAAAACGTGGTTCCTTCAAAGGAAAGTAAGTTTTCTTCGCGTTCTAGCAAACGCTTTGGAGGAGGTTTAGGAAGAGCTTGTGTGTCTTGAGTAGAGGAATTACATTTGTAATTCTTGATCTTCGTCATCAAAGGACACACATCAAGAGGTAAATTCGTTATTCAAATTGTGCATGAGATCCTCTTTGTTTTGATGCTTGAGAAAATTGTTTTCTTTTATTCCGCTGCGTAGCATCAAAATCCTACATCATGGTCGTGCGGTGTCCTGGTGGAATCAAGTTTAGCGAACCTATGTTCATCATGGGAAATTAAAAATTGACTCTTGGGTAAAATTCAGAAAACACATGAAAAGAGAATTTTTACCCTATAATTACAATCGTACATTGTTTCTACACTTTTAAGCCCTGCGACAAGGTACCTGCTCAGTGGACGACTACATGGAGGAATTTTATTCCTTAATTTCTCGGATCAATTTATGTGAATCACCAGAGCAGTTGGTATCGTGTTATATTGGTGGTTTGTGGATTAATCTCCACGATACACTTTCTCTTTTTGCCCTAGTTGATATTGTAAAAGCCCATCAACATGCCCTACTACTTGAGAAGCAGTCCCAAAGGCGACAATTCTGGGTGCCTCACGTCAACACTACAAAAAAAAATACTAAACGACAACAGTTATTAACGGTTATTAACGTTGTCGTAGACCTTTTTTTACCGTTGTGGAAGATGGTGTTGTCGTAGATCCCATCTTCCATAATGGTTATTAACCGTTGTCGTAGATGATAACAACAACGGTCGTATACCTTTTTTGCACAATGGTTATTAACCGTTGTCATAGATGATAACAACAACGATCGTAGATCTTTTTTTACTGTTGTGGAAGATGGTAGAACCCTCCAACTACTGGCGTTGGTTCCTATGCCTCGCATTAACACTACAAAAAAAAATGCTAAACGTCAAACTCGTGCGCATTGTTGGAACTTAAACCACTAGACCACTAGTGGTTTATGTGTTTATATTCTAGATGCATTTCATTTATTGACTGTGGTATCTCATTGTAATGAGTGAGACTCATCTGCTCATACCATGATTTTGTATGGTAATTGAAAGAATCCTTTTGTGAGTCTCCAGGTATATCAATGTTGGTTGGTTTTATGGGTTTTTGAGCTGGTAGGGCTGGTAGGTTAGATTTTTGGATTGGTAAACTGCTGGATGGAGATGCTTGAAGCATAGTTTTGTAAGGTAACTCTGGAAAAAACATCTCCTGTAAAGGAGCAAATCTATTGGTTGAAGGTCTTTGAGGCCTTAAAGATAAGGCTTATCTGTTAACAGGAGGAATACTTTGTTTCTTTCTTTCATAATCCTTTGGTGTAAGTGGTTTTGAAGCCATCTGAAAGATAATTAAAATCCTTGTAAAAATTCCCTTGTAAGAAAATCTGGTAAAGAATTATTATCTCCTTTTATATATTCAATTTCAAAATCAAAAACTGAAAGAATTGCTTGCCATCGAGCAAATATCTGTTTTGAAACTATATTTTGAACATCCTTTGTCAAAACTTCTTTAGCTGATTTGCAGTCCATTCGTAAAAGAAATTTTTTATTATATAAATCATCTTGGAATTTTGATATGCATAAAACTATTGAAAGAATTTCTTTTTTAATTGTTGAATAATTTTTGTGATCCAAGCCATATTCCTGAATGGTATCTTACTAACTGTTCTTTTGAATTAATTTTTTGTTTTAGAATTCCTCCATAACCTATATCAGAGGCATCTGTTTCTACTATCATGAATGCCTGTGGATGAGATATTCCTAAACATGGTAATATTTTAACTGTCTTTTATATCTTTAACTATCTTAGTATGTTTATTAGTCCATGGTTTTGGATTTTTCTGTAATCTTTGGTACAAAGGTTGACAATATTTTCTAAGGTTAGGGAAAAAATATGCTATATAATTTAAACATCCTAAGAATCTTTGTAATTGAGTTTTATCTTTAAGTTCATCAGGAAATTTTTCTGTAAAATTAATTGATCTATCTATAGGTCTAATTAATCCTCTTGATATATTATGTCCTAAAAATCTTATTGTTGTTTGAAATAGTTTCATCTTAGATTCTGATAGTACTAATCCATTTTTCTTTATTATATTTAATAACATATTTAAATGTTTGTAATGCTGTTCTAAGCTATTTGAATATACTAATATATCATCTATATAAACTATTGTGAAATCGCTATATGAATTAAATATATCATTCATTATTCTTTGAAATTCTAAAGGTGCATTTTTTAATCCAAAAGGCATTACATTCCATTCATAATGCCCAAAAGGTACTGTAAATGCTGTCTTATATCTATCTTTTTCTGATATTTGTATCTACCAAAATCCTGATTTTAAATCGAATTTTGAAAATATTCTTGCTGAATGTAACCTATTAATTAGATCTCTTTTATTTGGTATAGGGTATCTAATCTATTGCAAAACTTTGTTTAAAGGTTTATAATTTATAACTAACCTGGGTACTCCCCTTTCTAGTTCTGCTTGCTTAATAACATAAAATGCAGAACAACTCCATGGTGATTTGGACTGTCTTATTAATTTCTTTTCGAATAAGTCTTTTATTTCTTTTTGGCAGTGTTGTAAGAATTCTTCATTCATTTGTATCGGTCTGGCCTTAGTAGGTATATTTCTTTCATTAAAATCTTTTTCATAGGGTAAATTTACTATATGTTGCTTTCTTTCCCAAAAAGCATTGGGAATATTACTACATACTTTTCTAATTAATGTATCCGTATTTCCTTAAGCTTGTTTTTATGTTTTCTTGATTTAATTGTTCTTCTACTCGTTGATAAGGTATTTAGTCTTTTAGGAAATCTATTTGTTTCTTTTTCTGGCTTATTAGATTAATTTGTCTAAATATTGAATTATTTTGTAGCATATCTATTTCCCTTTGTTTAACAGAGTTGATAGAAGGAAATTTTATTATTCTTCCATGTATTTTTGTACTTAATCCTTCATGATCCACTTTAAAAGGATATATTTTGTGTAAGGAATGGTATTCCTAATATTATTTCTTGTGATATATCTCTTACTAATGCAAACACATTCTTAAAACAATATCCTATACAACATATGTGACCCTGAGATAATTTATATTTTATTTTTAAAGGTTTTGAATTTGCTGTATATAGTTGTTCACCTGTTTTTTCATAATATTAAGTAGGTACTATACCTTCTCTAATTACATTATGATCTGCTCCAGAATCAAATAGAACAATTAATTCTATGTTATAATATCCTATTACTAATTTAACTTTTACATACCATTTTTGAAATTCTATCCTTTGTATTGAGTTTATAAATTTATTATTATCTAAATCTTTTTCTTCTGGAATATCTTGTTTTATACTTGTTTCTGGAATATCTTTATTATCATTTTTAATATTATTAATTAATGTTATTCTTGTTTCTAACTCAAGATCTTTTTCTTTCATTTCAAATAATTCTTTCTGTATCTGATTTACTTGTCTTTTTAATGTATTTACCTCTTCTTGTAAATCTTTTGTAGTTATTTGTCTTAATATATTTTGAGTAGGATATCTATCAAATAATTTTCATAAATTAAATTGATCCTCTATTTCTACTTTTTTCTTAATTTGTTGTTCTTCTTCTTCTAATATTAAATCTTTTAATTTATGTAAATAATCTGTTTTAGTTTCATTATCAGGTATTTCTCCTATTAAATCTAAGATTATTTCTTTTCTCTCTCTAGATATTACATTTATATGACCATGACACATATTGTTATCATTATCACTATGTTCACTTGTTGATTTTGTTTCATTTTCTACTATATCTGATTCTGATTTTGATTCTGCTTCACTATTTGGTAAGTTACTAATTAAATTATTTAATTCATATCTTAATTCTCTAATTTTATTTCTCTTCTTACGACATCTATCTGCTGTATGACCTGGTTTGTGACAATTCCAACATACTAAAGGTTTGCTAGATTTTTGATTATTTTGATTATTTTGATAATATGATTTATTAGGTGGTTGATTATATTTTTTAGAATACCTTTTCTTATATCTTGGTTTTCTATATTCTTGGGTTCTATTATCATTCCTATATTTTTTCCTATTTGAAGTTGAAGGAGCTTCTACTTTTGTTATACCAAATGTTTCACAAAAGCATCCTAATTCATATCTAGTATTCTTTTTATGCTTTCTATATTTATTTTGTAATTTTAATTCAGAACATAAATTTAATCCTTCTTTTTTTGATGAAAGCAAATAATTGACCAAATGTTAATACATCAAAGGGTATTTCTTCATATCCTATTTCATCTTTAAGTTTTTGTATTATTCTTTCAGCAAATAATCTAGGTAATCCCATAATAAACCTTTCCTTCCAAAATAAAGAATTACAATCATTTCTTTTTAATACTTGTGTAAAAAATGTATCCTTATACCATCTGTAATCAGTTAATGTAGGACATCTTAAATTTGTTAGTATTATTTTAGATGAATTGTATTCTTCTTTAGGGTTTCCTATAAAATGCATAGATATTGTAACTATTAAATATTCACACGCATCACTTTTTTCAACAAATTCGTTTTGTGTTCCTTCTACTAATGTTAATACCTTATGATGAAGAATATCATTTTTTACTTCTGCTGATAATGCATTGTCCCACCAATGTTTTAACTGTCCTGTAAATCCTTGGGTTATCATTAAACATGCTATTTCCTCTGATTGATCTCTTATCTTATATGCTGCTCTAGCCATAGTCATTTCTTGTAATGTATTTATTATTTCATATTCTAATTTTCCATCTATATTCCATTCTGTTATGGATTGACCATCATATTTAGATTTTGTAAACTGATTTCTTTCTTCAAATTGTATATCTGCTGGTGTAGATCTTCTATAATATTTTTTTGTATTTTGATTATAATATATTTGTTTCCTTCTATATATTTTATTTATTTCCTTATCACTTTCTTGATCTTGAAAGTTTTTACTTATTTCACCTATTTCTGCCATACTTGTATTATCTAATTTAGTATTACTTTGTTCAGATTCTTCTGTTGTTGTGTCTTCTTTTTCATCTTCCTCTTTTTCCCCTTTTTTTATATCTGCTAAGCAATTTATACTAGTACTTGGTCTGTTACTAGATGATCCTATCTTTGTGAGTTTATTAGATATCTTTGTTAGTATTTTATCTGTGTCTGGATTATAATTAATCTTTTTATCTTCTAACATATTATCTGTTTTAAAATATGGTTTTGCAGATACATTTATTATTCCTTCTTTTTCATTAATTATTACCTTTTTCTTTTCTTCTATTTTATTTGATATATGATCTACTTGATTTGCTATTGTATTAAGTATCTGATTAGTATAGTTATTTTGTTGCATTATTCTATCAAAACTATTATTACTTTCTTTGGGATCTTTTACTTTATATGGATCAACTATGACTTCTCCTTTATAAGTTTGTAATTTTAATACTTGCTGGGGTGGATGTATTGTTACCATCGTTTCATTTTTCTCAAAAAGAATCCATTTTTTATGTAAAGTTGTATTTACTTCTATAGAGGGGACTTTTAAGAATTCTAATCCTATATCTTTTAAAAAGAAATATAAGAAATTGTAAAATAATTTATTACATTTATCTTTCATTATTTCTTTTATCCATTCTTCTTTTAGTCTTTTCCTGATTGACTTATCTAATTGTTTGTACCATATTCTTTTTTCTTTATTGAATTCATTATTTCTTTCCTCTTTTAAATATTTATATAATGGTCTAAATTCTTTACTAATAACAAATAACATTTGTGATGTTGTAGGTGAACATGGTTCAGAATAAACTTGTTCAGGTATTGGTGCTTTAAATTTGTACCTATTATTGTTTTCTTGGATATTAGAACAGACTTTCTTGATGAAGAAGATCTTATTTCAGTTATGGATGGTTCATTATCATCTGTTTTAAATTTAACTATTATTTTATCATCTTCTTCCTCTATTATTTGCGATACCTCTGTTCTTTCTATATTTCTAGGTATTTGAGGTTCATTAATTATAAAATAATCAGGTATGGTTATCTCATTCCATTTTAATCTTTTTGGTTTAAATATCTTAGGTTTTTCAGCATCTATTTCTAATAATATTGCTTCATCCTTGTCTGTAGGTAACATTATAAACTTTGGATTAATATGTGAGGATATAACTCTGTAATATACTCTGTATATTATAGAAAAGTTTTTACAACCTTTATGGAATTCATTTCCTTGTAATTGTACATCTAAAGTTAAAGAGTCTAATATCATTGAATACATTAGATCTACAGAAAAATTTGGAGTACAATTAAAATATATCGGGCCATTACATATATTTGTTTGTATCATTGCCATTAATGAAGGTTGATATCTTTTTAGTCTTTTATACCTTAAAGCTAAATAGATTGGTGCATCAACACCTATATGTACTAAAAGTTTTACGGCTATTTGTACAAGTCCTATACGTATGTATCTGTAATCCATTTTAATATATCTATCTATAGCTTCTTTACTTAATAATTGTATACTTTGTGATTCTTGTTGTATTGACAATGTTTCTTCTTGAATTTTAACAGATAAAGCTGTTTGAAAGTTTGTTAATCCTATTTGATAAATCTTCTCTATTTTTTCTTTTGGTATTGTCCAGTTAGAATAATTTATGGGCATATGGATTTCACTACTTTAGACCATGCTTCTATGGTTAGAACTAGAACCTAGATATAACAAATTTCTCAATTTTGAAGCCATAACTTCTTCAAGTAATTATATGATTTCTGGATAGAGTTTTCTTCTAAGTGGGTCGAGTGGGAACACTATGCGTGGAACACCTATATCAAAGGCTTGCCAAACGACTTACAAGCTTACCAACACTAATTCCAACACCTATAGGAAAATCCTATAACACTTGTTAAAATTACGTATTCAATCTCTTGAAATCTATTATTTAGATACTATGTAAATTAGCTTGCTTTCATTTGGTTGTAATTTCATTTGCTATGTATAAATAGGTGTGCTTGTTTTGTAAGAAGGCATAACTCATTTTGAGATTCTGCCACTCTCAAAATAAAATCCTTAAGCTTTCATAGCTTCTCTTCGTGCTCTCTTTCAATTCCTACGATTACTCCATAGCAGTCCTGTGCTATACATTGTTAAAATTGTAAGCCTACAAACTCTATTCTCTTTCAATTTGCTATTACAAATTATTCAAATCTATTAGAATTCCCGATTCATACTTGTTAAAGCATATATTGCCGAATGTTCTAATGAATGACTTCACGATCAAAACCAATCATACTTGTTAAAGCATATATTGCCGAATGTTCTAATGAATGACTTCACGATCAAAACCAATCATACTTGTTATAGCTTGGTCATTTCAACTCATAAAATACCTAACTTAGAATCCTTACTTGCTTTACTTGGTGAACAAGTTTTCTATCAATATAACTCGAAGTATTTTGGATTTCAATTGGTAAAACTTAGATGGATAATGTAAGTATGATTGAACATTATGAAGGTGAAATCGAGGCTACTAATGGAGCTAAGATATAAGCATTGACCGAACCCATTGACTTTGAGAGAAAATGTATATTTAGATTGTAATATTAAAGCTTATATTGTTGAACTTTTGAGTGAATAAATTCCATATTCATACTTATTAAAGCTTGGTCATTTCAATTCGTAAAATGCCTAACATAGAATTCTAACAAGCTTTACTTAGTGAGCAAGTTTTCTATCAATATAACTCGATGTGTTTTGGATTACATTTTGATAACAATTAGATGATAATGTGAGTACAATTACATCTTAAGATGGTGAAATCGAGGCTACTAATGGAGTTATACTATAAGCATTGATCGAACCCATTGACTTGAAGAGAAAACGTGTACTTAGATTATAAGATTAAAGCATATATTGTCGAATGTTCTAATGAATGAATTCACGTTCAAAACCATTCATACTTGTTATAACTTGGTCATTTCGACTCATAAAATACCTAACTTAGAATCCGAACTAGGTTTACTTGGTGAGCATGATTTGTATTAAAATAACTTGAAATGTTTTGGATTTGATTTGATAATACTTAGATGATAATATAAGTATGATTGAACATTAAGAAGGTGAAATTGAGGCTACCAATGGAGTTAAGCTATAAGCGTTGACCGAACCCTTTCACTTTAAGAGAAAATATGCACTTTGATTATAAGATTAAAGCTTCTATCTTCAAACATTAGAATGAATGAATTCCCGATTCACACTTGTTAAAGCTTGGTCATTTCATTTCGTAAAATGCCTAACTTAGAAATCGAAGAAGCTTTACTTAGTGAGCAAGTTATCTATCAATATGACTATGAGTGGTTTCGATTACATTTGATAATACCTAGATGATAATACGAGTACAATTACATCATAAAAATGTGAAATCAAGGCTACTAATGGAGTGATAATATAAGCATTGATCGAACCCATTGACTTGAAGATAAAATGTGTACTTAGATTATAAGATTAAAGCATATATTGTCGAATGTTCTAATGAATGAATTCACGTTCAAAACCATTCATACTAGTTATAGCTTGGTCATTTCGACTCATAAAATACCTAACTTAGAATCCTAACTAGTTTTACTTCGTGAGCATGATTTGTATCAAAATAACTCGAAGTGTTTTGGATTTGATTTGATAATACTTAGATGATAATCTAAGTATGATTGAACATTAAAAATGTGAAATTGAGGCTACCAATGGAGTTAAGCTATAAGCGTTGACCGAACCCTTTCACTTTAAGAGATAATATGCACTTTGATTATAAGATTAAAGCTTCTATTTTCGAACATTTGAATGAATGAATTCCCGATTCACACTTGTTAAAGCTTGGTCATTTCATTTCGTAAAATGCCTAACTTAGAAATCGAAGAAGCTTTACTTAGTGAGCAAGTTATCTATCAATATGACTAGGAGTGGTTTAGATTACATTTGATAATACCTAGATGATAATACGAGTACAATTACATCATAAAAATTTGAAATCAAGGCTACTAATGGAGTGATAATATAAGCATTGATCGAACCCATTGACTTGAAGAGAAAATGTGTACTTAGATTATAAGATTAAAGCATATATTGTCAAATGTTCTTATGAATGAATTCACGTTTAAAACCATTCATACTAGTTATAGCTTGGTCATTTCGACTCATAAAATACCTAACTTAAAATCCTAACTAGTTCTACTTCGTGAGCATATTTTGTATCAAAATAACTTGAAGTGTTTTGGATTTGATTTGATAATACTTAGATGATAATCTAAGTATGATTGAACATTAAGAAGGTGAAATTGAGGCTACCAATGGAGTTAAGCTATAAGCGTTGACCGAACCCTTTCACTTTAAGAGAAAATATGCACTTTGATTATAAGATTAAAGCTTCTATCTTCGAACATTAGAATGAATGAATTCCCGATTCACACTTGTTAAAGCTTGGTCATTTCATTTCGTAAAATGCCTAACTTAGAAATCGAAGAAGCTTTACTTAGTGAGCAAGTTATCTATCAATATGACTAGGAGTGGTTTAGATTACATTTGATAATACCTAGATGATAATACGAGTACAATTACATCATAAAAATTTGAAATCAAGGCTACTAATGGAGTGATAATATAAGCATTGATCGAACCCATTGACTTGAAGAGAAAATGTGTACTTAGATTATAAGATTAAAGCATATATTGTCGAATGTTCTTATGAATGAATTCACGTTTAAAACCATTCATACTAGTTATAGCTTGGTCATTTCGACTCATAAAATACCTAACTTAAAATCCTAACTAGTTCTACTTCGTGAGCATATTTTGTATCAAAATAACTCGAAGTGTTTTGGATTTGATTTGATAATACTTAGATGATAATCTAAGTATGATTGAACATTAAGAAGGTGAAATTGAGGCTACCAATGGAGTTAAGCTATAAGCGTTGACCGAACCCTTTCACTTTAAGAGAAAATATGCACTTTGATTATAAGATTAAAGCTTCTATCTTCGAACATTAGAATGAATGAATTCCCGATTCACACTTGTTAAAGCTTGGTCATTTCATTTCGTAAAATGCCTAACTTAGAAATCGAAGAAGCTTTACTTAGTGAGCAAGTTATCTATCAATATGACTAGGAGTGGTTTAGATTACATTTGATAATACCTAGATGATAATACGAGTACAATTACATCATAAAAATTTGAAATCAAGGCTACTAATGGAGTGATAATATAAGCATTGATCGAACCCATTGACTTGAAGAGAAAATGTGTACTTAGATTATAAGATTAAAGCATATATTGTCGAATGTTCTTATGAATGAATTCACGTTTAAAACCATTCATACTAGTTATAGCTTGGTCATTTCGACTCATAAAATACCTAACTTAAAATCCTAACTAGTTCTACTTCGTGAGCATATTTTGTATCAAAATAACTCGAAGTGTTTTGGATTTGATTTGATAATACTTAGATGATAATCTAAGTATGATTGAACATTAAGAAGGTGAAATTGAGGCTACCAATGGAGTTAAGCTATAAGCGTTGACCGAACCCTTTCACTTTAAGAGAAAATATGCACTTTGATTATAAGATTAAAGCTTCTATCTTCGAACATTAGAATGAATGAATTCCCGATTCACACTTGTTCAAGCTTGGTCATTTCATTTCGTAAAATGCCTAACTTAGAAATCGAAGAAGCTTTACTTAGTGAGCAAGTTATCTATCAATATGACTAGGAGTGGTTTAGATTACATTTGATAATACCTAGATGATAATACGAGTACAATTACATCATAAAAATGTGAAATCAAGGCTACTAATGGAGTGATAATATAAGCATTGATCGAACCCATTGACTTGAAGAGAAAATGTGTACTTAGATTATAAGATTAAAGCATATATTGTCGAATGTTCTTATGAATGAATTCACGTTTAAAACCATTCATACTTGTTATAGCTTGGTCATTTCGACTCATAAAATACCTAACTTAAAATCCTAACTAGTTTTACTTCGTGAGCATATTTTGTATCAAAATAACTCGAAGTGTTTTGGATTTGATTTGATAATACTTAGATGATAATCGAAGTATGATTGAACATTAAAAAGGTGAAATTGAGGCTACCAATGGAGTTAAGCTATAAGCGTTGACCGAACCCTTTCACTTTAAGAGATAATATGCACTTTGATTATAAGATTAAAGCTTCTATTTTCGAACATTTGAATGAATGAATTCCCGATTCACACTTGTTAAAGCTTGGTCATTTCATTTCGTAAAATGCCTAACTTAGAAATCGAAGAAGTTTTACTTAGTGAGCAAGTTATCTATCAATATGACTAGGAGTGGTTTAGATTACATTTGATAATACCTAGATGATAATACGAGTACAATTACATCATAAAAATGTGAAATCAAGGCTACTAATGGAGTGATAATATAAGCATTGATCGAACCCATTGACTTGAAGAGAAAATGTGTACTTAGATTATAAGATTAAAGCATATATTGTCGAATGTTCTTATGAATGAATTCACGTTTAAAACCATTCATACTTGTTATAGCTTGGTCATTTCGACTCATAAAATACCTAACTTAAAATCCTAACTAGTTTTACTTCGTGAGCATATTTTGTATCAAAATAACTCGAAGTGTTTTGGATTTGATTTGATAATACTTAGATGATAATCGAAGTATGATTGAACATTAAGAAGGTGAAATTGAGGCTACCAATGGAGTTAAGCTATAAGCGTTGACCGAACCCTTTCACTTTAAGAGATAATATGCACTTTGATTATAAGATTAAAGCCTCTATTTTCGAACATTTGAATGAATGAATTCCCGATTCACACTTGTTAAAGCTTGGTCATTTCATTTCGTAAAATGCCTAACTTAGAAATCGAAGAAGCTTTACTTAGTGAGCAAGTTATCTATCAATATGACTAGGAGTGGTTTAGATTACATTTGATAATACCTAGATGATAATACGAGTACAATTACATCATAAAAATTTGAAATCAAGGCTACTAATGGAGTGATAATATAAGCATTGATCGAACCCATTGACTTGAAGAGAAAATGTGTACTTAGATTATAAGATTAAAGCATATATTGTCGAATGTTCTAATGAATGAATTCACGTTCAAAACCATTCATACTTGTTATAGCTTGGTCATTTCGACTCATAAAATACCTAACTTAAAATCCTAACTAGTTTTACTTCGTGAGCATATTTTGTATCAAAATAACTCGAAGTGTTTTGGATTTGATTTGATAATACTTAGATGATAATCGAAGTATGATTGAACATTAAAAAGGTGAAATTGAGGCTACCAATGGAGTTAAGCTATAAGCGTTGACCGAACCCTTTCACTTTAAGAGATAATATGCACTTTGATTATAAGATTAAAGCTTCTATTTTCGAACATTTGAATGAATGAATTCCCGATTCACACTTGTTAAAGCTTGGTCATTTCATTTCGTAAAATGCCTAACTTAGAAATCGAAGAAGTTTTACTTAGTGAGCAAGTTATCTATCAATATGACTAGGAGTGGTTTAGATTACATTTGATAATACCTAGATGATAATACGAGTACAATTACATCATAAAAATGTGAAATCAAGGCTACTAATGGAGTGATAATATAAGCATTGATCGAACCCATTGACTTGAAGAGAAAATGTGTACTTAGATTATAAGATTAAAGCATATATTGTCGAATGTTCTTATGAATGAATTCACGTTTAAAACCATTCATACTTGTTATAGCTTGGTCATTTCGACTCATAAAATACCTAACTTAAAATCCTAACTAGTTTTACTTCGTGAGCATATTTTGTATCAAAATAACTCGAAGTGTTTTGGATTTGATTTGATAATACTTAGATGATAATCGAAGTATGATTGAACATTAAGAAGGTGAAATTGAGGCTACCAATGGAGTTAAGCTATAAGCGTTGACCGAACCCTTTCACTTTAAGAGATAATATGCACTTTGATTATAAGATTAAAGCCTCTATTTTCGAACATTTGAATGAATGAATTCCCGATTCACACTTGTTAAAGCTTGGTCATTTCATTTCGTAAAATGCCTAACTTAGAAATCGAAGAAGCTTTACTTAGTGAGCAAGTTATCTATCAATATGACTAGGAGTGGTTTAGATTACATTTGATAATACCTAGATGATAATACGAGTACAATTACATCATAAAAATTTGAAATCAAGGCTACTAATGGAGTGATAATATAAGCATTGATCGAACCCATTGACTTGAAGAGAAAATGTGTACTTAGATTATAAGATTAAAGCATATATTGTCGAATGTTCTAATGAATGAATTCACGTTCAAAACCATTCATACTTGTTATAGCTTGGTCATTTCGACTCATAAAATACCTAACTTAGAATCCGAACTAGGTTTACTTGGTGAGCATGATTTGTATTAAAATAACTTGAAATGTTTTGGATTTGATTTGATAATACTTAGATGATAATATAAGTATGATTGAACATTAAGAAGGTGAAATTGAGGCTACCAATGGAGTTAAGCTATAAGCGTTGACCGAACCCTTTCACTTTAAGAGAAAATATGCACTTTTATTATAAGATTAAAGCTTCTATTTCCGAACATTAGAATGAATGAATTCCCGATTCACACTTGTTAAAGCTTGGTCATTTCATTTCGTAAAATGCCTAACTTAGAAATCGAAGAAGCTTTACTTAGTGAGCAAGTTATCTATCAATATGACTAGGAGTGGTTTGGATTACATTTGATAATACCTAGATGATAATACGAGTACAATTACATCATAAAAATGTGAAATCAAGGCTACTAATGGAGTGATAACATAAGCATTGATCGAACCCATTGACTTGAAGAGAAAATGTCTACTTAGATTATAAGATTAAAGCATATATTGTCGAATGTTCTTATGAATGAATTCACGTTTAAAACCATTCATACTTGTTATAGCTTGGTCATTTCGACTCATAAAATACCTAACTTAAAATCCTAACTAGTTTTACTTCGTGAGCATATTTTGTATCAAAATAACTCGAAGTGTTTTGGATTTGATTTGATAATACTTAGATGATAATCTAAGTATGATTGAACATTAAGAAGGTGAAATTGAGGCTACCAATGGAGTTAAGCTATAAGCGTTGACCGAACCCTTTCACTTTAAGAGAAAATATGCACTTTGATTATAAGAGTAAAGCTTCTATCTTCGAACATTAGAATGAATGAATTCCCGATTCACACTTGTTAAAGCTTGGTCATTTCATTTCGTAAAATGCCTAACTTAGAAATCGAAGAAGCTTTACTTAGTGAGCAAGTTATCTATCAATATGACTAGGAGTGGTTTAGATTACATTTGATAATACCTAGATGATAATACGAGTACAATTACATCATAAAAATTTGAAATCAAGGCTACTAATGGAGTGATAATATAAGCATTGATCGAACCCATTGACTTGAAGAGAAAATGTGTACTTAGATTATAAGATTAAAGCATATATTGTCGAATGTTCTAATGAATGAATTCACGTTCAAAACCATTCATACTTGTTATAGCTTGGTCATTTCGACTCATAAAATACCTAACTTAAAATCCTAACTAGTTTTACTTCGTGAGCATATTTTGTATCAAAATAACTCGAAGTGTTTTGGATTTGATTTGATAATACTTAGATGATAATCTAAGTATGATTGAACATTAAGAAGGTGAAATTGAGGCTACCAATGGAGTTAAGCTATAAGCGTTGACCGAACCCTTTCACTTTAAGAGAAAATATGCACTTTGATTATAAGATTAAAGCTTCTATCTTCGAACATTAGAATGAATGAATTCCCAATTCACACTTGTTAAAGCTTGGTCATTTCATTTCGTAAAATGCCTAACTTAGAAATCGAAGAAGCTTTACTTAGTGAGCAAGTTATCAATCAATATGACTAGGAGTGGTTTGGATTACATTTGATAATACCTAGATGATAATACGAGTACAATTACATCATAAAAATGTGAAATCAAGGCTACTAATGGAGTGATAATATAAGCATTGACCGAACCCTTTGACTTGTAGAGAAAACGTGTGCTTAGATTATAAGATTAAAACATATATTGTCGAATGTTCTAATGAATGACTTCACGATCAAAACCAATCATACTTGTTATAGCTTGGTCATTTCAACTCATAAAATACCTAACTTAGAATCCTTACTTGCTTTACTTGGTGAACAAGTTTTCTATCAATATAACTCGAAGTATTTTGGATTTCAATTGGTAACACTTAGATGGATAATGTAAGTATGATTGAACATTATGAAGGTGAAATCGAGGCTACTAATGGAGCTAAGATATAAGCATTGACCGAACCCGTTGACTTTGAGAGAAAATGTATACTTAGATTGTAATATTAAAGCTTATATTGTTGAACTTTTGAGTGAATAAATTCCATATTCATACTTATTAAAGCTTGGTCATTTCAATTCGTAAAATGCCTAACATAGAATTCTAACAAGCTTTACTTAGTGAGAAAGTTTTCTATCAATATAACTCGATGTGTTTTGGATTACATTTTGATAACACTTAGATGATAATGTGAGTATAATTACATCTTAAGATGGTGAAATCGAGGCTACTAATGGAGTTATACCATAAGCATTGATCGAACCCATTGACTTGAAGAGAAAATGTGTACTTAGATTATAAGATTAAAGCATATATTATCGAATGTTCTAATGAATGAATTCATGTTCAAAACCATTCATACTTGTTATAGCTTGGTCATTTCGACTCATAACATACCTAACTTAGAATCCTAACTAGTTTTACTTGGTTAGCATGTTTTGTATCAAAATAACTGGAAGTGTTTTGGATTTGATTTGATAATACTTAGATGATAATCTAAGTATGATTGAACATTAAGAAGGTGAAATTGAGGCTACCAATGGAGTTAAGCTATAAGCGTTGACCGAACCCTTTCACTTTAAGAGAAAATATGCACTTTGATTATAAGATTAAAGCTTCTATCTTCGAACATTAGAATGAATGAATTCCCGATTCACACTTGTTAAAGCTTGGTCATTTCATTTCGTAAAATGCCTAACTTAGAAATCGAAGAAGCTTTACTTAGTGAGCAAGTTATCTATCAATATGACTAGGAGTGATTTGGATTACATTTGATAATACCTAGATGATAATACGAGTACAATTACATCATAAAAATGTGAAATCAAGGCTACTAATGGAGTGATAATATAAGCATTGACCGAACCCTTTGACTTGTAGAGAAAACGTGTGCTTAGATTATAAGATTAAAACATATATTGTCGAATGTTCTAATGAATGACTTCACGATCAAAACCAATCATACTTGTTATAGCTTGGTCATTTCAACTCATAAAATACCTAACTTAGAATCCTTACTTGCTTTACTTGGTGAACAAGTTTTCTATCAATATAACTCGAAGTATTTTGGATTTCAATTGGTAACACTTAGATGGATAATGTAAGTATGATTGAACATTATGAAGGTGAAATCGAGGCTACTAATGGAGCTAAGATATAAGCATTGACCGAACCCGTTGACTTTGAGAGAAAATGTATACTTAGATTGTAATATTAAAGCTTATATTGTTGAACTTTTGAGTGAATAAATTCCATATTCATACTTATTAAAGCTTGGTCATTTCAATTCGTAAAATGCCTAACATAGAATTCTAACAAGCTTTACTTAGTGAGAAAGTTTTCTATCAATATAACTCGATGTGTTTTGGATTACATTTTGATAACACTTAGATGATAATGTGAGTATAATTACATCTTAAGATGGTGAAATCGAGGCTACTAATGGAGTTATACTATAAGCATTGATCGAACCCATTGACTTGAAGAGAAAATGTGTACTTAGATTATAAGATTAAAGCATATATTATCGAATGTTCTAATGAATGAATTCATGTTCAAAACCATTCATACTTGTTATAGCTTGGTCATTTCGACTCATAACATACCTAACTTAGAATCCTAACTAGTTTTACTTGGTTAGCATGTTTTGTATCAAAATAACTGGAAGTGTTCTGGATTTGATTTGATAATACTTAGATGATAATCTAAGTATGATTGAACATTAAGAAGGTGAAATTGAGGCTACCAATGGAGTTAAGCTATAAGCGTTGACCGAACCCTTTCACTTTAAGAGAAAATATGCACTTTGATTATAAGATTAAAGCTTCTATCTTCGAACATTAGAATGAATGAATTCCCGATTTACACTTGTTAAAGCTTGGTCATTTCATTTCGTAAAATGCCTAACTTGGAAATCGAAGAAGCTTTACTTAGTGAGCAAGTTATCTATCAATATGACTAGGAGTGGTTTGGATTACATTTGATAATACCTAGATGATAATACGAGTACAATTACATCATAAAAATTTGAAATCAAGGCTACTAATGGAGTGATAATATAAGCATTGATCGAACCCATTGACTTGAAGAGAAAATGTGTACTTAGATTATAAGATTAAAGCATATATTGTCGAATGTTCTAATGAATGAATTCACGTTCAAAACCATTCATACTTGTTATAGCTTGGTCATTTCGACTTATAAAATACCTAACTTAGAATCCGAACTAGGTTTACTTGGTGAGCATATTTTGTATCAAAATAACTGGAAGTGTTTTGGATTTGATTTGATAATACTTAGATGATAATCTAAGTATGATTGAACATTAAGAAGGTGAAATTGAGGCTACCAATGGAGTTAAGCTATAAGCGTTGACCGAACCCTTTCACTTTAAGAGAAAATATGCACTTTGATTATAAGATTAAAGCTTCTATCTTCGAACATTAGAATGAATGAATTCCCGATTCACACTTGTTAAAGCTTGGTCATTTCATTTCGTAAAATGCCTAACTTAGAAATCGAAGAAGCTTTACTTAGTGAGCAAGTTATCTATCAATATGACTAGGAGTGGTTTGGATTACATTTGATAATACCTAGATGATAATACGAGTACAATTACATCATAAAAATGTGAAATCAAGGCTACTAATGGAGTGATAATATAAGCATTGACCGAACCCTTTGACTTGTAGAGAAAACGTGTGCTTAGATTATAAGATTAAAACATATATTGTCGAATGTTCTAATGAATGACTTCACGATCAAAACCAATCATACTTGTTATAACTTGGTCATTTCAACTCATAAAATACCTAACTTAGAATCCTTACATGCTTTACTTGGTGAACAAGTTTTCTATCAATATAACTCAAAGTATTTTGGATTTCAATTGGTAACACTTAGATGGATAATGTAAGTATGATTGAACATTATGAAGGTGAAATCGAGGCTACTAATGGAGCTAAGATATAAGCATTGACCGAACCCGTTGACTTTGAGAGAAAATGTATACTTAGATTGTAATATTAAAGCTTATATTGTTGAACTTTTGAGTGAATAAATTCCATATTCATACTTATTAAAGCTTGGTCATTTCAATTCGTAAAATGCCTAACATAGAATTCTAACAAGCTTTACTTAGTGAGAAAGTTTTCTATCAATATAACTCGATGTGTTTTGGATTACATTTTGATAACACTTAGATGATAATGTGAGTATAATTACATCTTAAGATGGTGAAATCGAGGCTACTAATGGAGTTATACTATAAGCATTGATCGAACCCATTGACTTGAAGAGAAAATGTGTACTTAGATTATAAGATTAAAGCATATATTATCGAATGTTCTAATGAATGAATTCATGTTCAAAACCATTCATACTTGTTATAGCTTGGTCATTTCGACTCATAACATACCTAACTTAGAATCCTAACTAGTTTTACTTGGTTAGCATGTTTTGTATCAAAATAACTGGAAGTGTTTTGGATTTGATTTGATAATACTTAGATGATAATCTAAGTATGATTGAACATTAAGAAGGTGAAATTGAGGCTACCAATGGAGTTAAGCTATAAGCGTTGACCGAACCCTTTCACTTTAAGAGAAAATATGCACTTTGATTATAAGATTAAAGCATCTATCTTCGAACATTAGAATGAATGAATTCCCGATTTACACTTGTTAAAGCTTGGTCATTTCATTTCGTAAAATGCCTAACTTGGAAATCGAAGAAGCTTTACTTAGTGAGCAAGTTATCTATCAATATGACTAGGAGTGGTTTGGATTACATTTGATAATACCTAGATGATAATACGAGTACAATTACATCATAAAAATTTGAAATCAAGGCTACTAATGGAGTGATAATATAAGCATTGATCGAACCCATTGACTTGAAGAGAAAATGTGTACTTAGATTATAAGATTAAAGCATATATTGTCGAATGTTCTAATGAATGAATTCACGTTCAAAACCATTCATACTTGTTATAGCTTGGTCATTTCGACTCATAAAATACCTAACTTAGAATCCGAACTAGGTTTACTTGGTGAGCATATTTTGTATCAAAATAACTGGAAGTGTTTTGGATTTGATTTGATAATACTTAGATGATAATCTAAGTATGATTGAACATTAAGAAGGTGAAATTGAGGCTACCAATGGAGTTAAGCTATAAGCGTTGACCGAACCCTTTCACTTTAAGAGAAAATATGCACTTTGATTATAAGATTAAAGCTTCTATCTTCGAACATTAGAATGAATGAATTCCCGATTCACACTTGTTAAAGCTTGGTCATTTCATTTCGTAAAATGCCTAACTTAGAAATCGAAGAAGCTTTACTTAGTGAGCAAGTTATCTATCAATATGACTAGGCGTGGTTTGGATTACATTTGATAATACCTAGATGATAATACGAGTACAATTACATCATAAAAATGTGAAATCAAGGCTACTAATGGAGTGATAATATAAGCATTGACCGAACCCTTTGACTTGTAGAGAAAACGTGTGCTTAGATTATAAGATTAAAACATATATTGTCGAATGTTCTAATGAATGACTTCACGATCAAAACCAATCATACTTGTTATAACTTGGTCATTTCAACTCATAAAATACCTAACTTAGAATCCTTACTTGCTTTACTTGGTGAACAAGTTTTCTATCAATATAACTCAAAGTATTTTGGATTTCAATTGGTAACACTTAGATGGATAATGTAAGTATGATTGAACATTATGAAGGTGAAATCGAGGCTACTAATGGAGCTAAGATATAAGCATTGACCGAACCCGTTGACTTTGAGAGAAAATGTATACTTAGATTGTAATATTAAAGCTTATATTGTTGAACTTTTGAGTGAATAAATTCCATATTCATACTTATTAAAGCTTGGTCATTTCAATTCGTAAAATGCCTAACATAGAATTCTAACAAGCTTTACTTAGTGAGAAAGTTTTCTATCAATATAACTCGATGTGTTTTGGATTACATTTTGATAACACTTAGATGATAATGTGAGTATAATTACATCTTAAGATGGTGAAATCGAGGCTACTAATGGAGTTATACTATAAGCATTGATCGAACCCATTGACTTGAAGAGAAAATGTGTACTTAGATTATAAGATTAAAGCATATATTATCGAATGTTCTAATGAATGAATTCATGTTCAAAACCATTCATACTTGTTATAGCTTGGTCATTTCGACTCATAACATACCTAACTTAGAATCCTAACTAGTTTTACTTGGTTAGCATGTTTTGTATCAAAATAACTGGAAGTGTTTTGGATTTGATTTGATAATACTTAGATGATAATCTAAGTATGATTGAACATTAAGAAGGTGAAATTGAGGCTACCAATGGAGTTAAGCTATAAGCGTTGACCGAACCCTTTCACTTTAAGAGAAAATATGCACTTTGATTATAAGATTAAAGCATCTATCTTCGAACATTAGAATGAATGAATTCCCGATTTACACTTGTTAAAGCTTGGTCATTTCATTTCGTAAAATGCCTAACTTGGAAATCGAAGAAGCTTTACTTAGTGAGCAAGTTATCTATCAATATGACTAGGAGTGGTTTGGATTACATTTGATAATACCTAGATGATAATACGAGTACAATTACATCATAAAAATTTGAAATCAAGGCTACTAATGGAGTGATAATATAAGCATTGATCGAACCCATTGACTTGAAGAGAAAATGTGTACTTAGATTATAAGATTAAAGCATATATTGTCGAATGTTCTAATGAATGAATTCACGTTCAAAACCATTCATACTTGTTATAGCTTGGTCATTTCGACTCATAAAATACCTAACTTAGAATCCGAACTAGGTTTACTTGGTGAGCATATTTTGTATCAAAATAACTGGAAGTGTTTTGGATTTGATTTGATAATACTTAGATGATAATCTAAGTATGATTGAACATTAAGAAGGTGAAATTGAGGCTACCAATGGAGTTAAGCTATAAGCGTTGACCGAACCCTTTCACTTTAAGAGAAAATATGCACTTTGATTATAAGATTAAAGCTTCTATCTTCGAACATTAGAATGAATGAATTCCCGATTCACACTTGTTAAAGCTTGGTCATTTCATTTCGTAAAATGCCTAACTTAGAAATCGAAGAAGCTTTACTTAGTGAGCAAGTTATCTATCAATATGACTAGGCGTGGTTTGGATTACATTTGATAATACCTAGATGATAATACGAGTACAATTACATCATAAAAATGTGAAATCAAGGCTACTAATGGAGTGATAATATAAGCATTGACCGAACCCTTTGACTTGTAGAGAAAACGTGTGCTTAGATTATAAGATTAAAACATATATTGTCGAATGTTCTAATGAATGACTTCACGATCAAAACCAATCATACTTGTTATAACTTGGTCATTTCAACTCATAAAATACCTAACTTAGAATCCTTACTTGCTTTACTTGGTGAACAAGTTTTCTATCAATATAACTCAAAGTATTTTGGATTTCAATTGGTAACACTTAGATGGATAATGTAAGTATGATTGAACATTATGAAGGTGAAATCGAGGCTACTAATGGAGCTAAGATATAAGCATTGACCGAACCCGTTGACTTTGAGAGAAAATGTATACTTAGATTGTAATATTAAAGCTTATATTGTTGAACTTTTGAGTGAATAAATTCCATATTCATACTTATTAAAGCTTGGTCATTTCAATTCGTAAAATGCCTAACATAGAATTCTAACAAGCTTTACTTAGTGAGAAAGTTTTCTATCAATATAACTCGATGTGTTTTGGATTACATTTTGATAACACTTAGATGATAATGTGAGTATAATTACATCTTAAGATGGTGAAATCGAGGCTACTAATGGAGTTATACTATAAGCATTGATCGAACCCATTGACTTGAAGAGAAAATGTGTACTTAGATTATAAGATTAAAGCATATATTATCGAATGTTCTAATGAATGAATTCATGTTCAAAACCATTCATACTTGTTATAGCTTGGTCATTTCGACTCATAACATACCTAACTTAGAATCCTAACTAGTTTTACTTGGTTAGCATGTTTTGTATCAAAATAACTGGAAGTGTTTTGGATTTGATTTGATAATACTTAGATGATAATCTAAGTATGATTGAACATTAAGAAGGTGAAATTGAGGCTACCAATGGAGTTAAGCTATAAGCGTTGACCGAACCCTTTCACTTTAAGAGAAAATATGCACTTTGATTATAAGATTAAAGCATCTATCTTCGAACATTAGAATGAATGAATTCCCGATTTACACTTGTTAAAGCTTGGTCATTTCATTTCGTAAAATGCCTAACTTGGAAATCGAAGAAGCTTTACTTAGTGAGCAAGTTATCTATCAATATGACTAGGAGTGGTTTGGATTACATTTGATAATACCTAGATGATAATACGAGTACAATTACATCATAAAAATTTTAAATCAAGGCTACTAATGGAGTGATAATATAAGCATTGATCGAACCCATTGACTTGAAGAGAAAATGTGTACTTAGATTATAAGATTAAAGCATATATTGTCGAATGTTCTAATGAATGAATTCACGTTCAAAACCATTCATACTTGTTATAGCTTGGTCATTTCGACTCATAAAATACCTAACTTAGAATCCGAACTAGGTTTACTTGGTGAGCATATTTTGTATCAAAATAACTGGAAGTGTTTTGGATTTGATTTGATAATACTTAGATGATAATCTAAGTATGATTGAACATTAAGAAGGTGAAATTGAGGCTACCAATGGAGTTAAGCTATAAGCGTTGACCGAACCCTTTCACTTTAAGAGAAAATATGCACTTTGATTATAAGATTAAAGCTTCTATCTTCGAACATTAGAATGAATGAATTCCCGATTCACACTTGTTAAAGCTTGGTCATTTCATTTCGTAAAATGCCTAACTTAGAAATCGAAGAAGCTTTACTTAGTGAGCAAGTTATCTATCAATATGACTAGGAGTGGTTTGGATTACATTTGATAATACCTAGATGATAATACGAGTACAATTACATCATAAAAATGTGAAATCAAGGCTACTAATGGAGTGATAATATAAGCATTGACCGAACCCTTTGACTTGTAGAGAAAACGTGTGCTTAGATTATAAGATTAAAACATATATTGTCGAATGTTCTAATGAATGACTTCACGATCAAAACCAATCATACTTGTTATAACTTGGTCATTTCAACTCATAAAATACCTAACTTAGAATCCTTACTTGCTTTACTTGGTGAACAAGTTTTCTATCAATATAACTCAAAGTATTTTGGATTTCAATTGGTAACACTTAGATGGATAATGTAAGTATGATTGAACATTATGAAGGTGAAATCGAGGCTACTAATGGAGCTAAGATATAAGCATTGACCGAACCCGTTGACTTTGAGAGAAAATGTATACTTAGATTGTAATATTAAAGCTTATATTGTTGAACTTTTGAGTGAATAAATTCCATATTCATACTTATTAAAGCTTGGTCATTTCAATTCGTAAAATGCCTAACATAGAATTCTAACAAGCTTTACTTAGTGAGAAAGTTTTCTATCAATATAACTCGATGTGTTTTGGATTACATTTTGATAACACTTAGATGATAATGTGAGTATAATTACATCTTAAGATGGTGAAATCGAGGCTACTAATGGAGTTATACTATAAGCATTGATCGAACCCATTGACTTGAAGAGAAAATGTGTACTTAGATTATAAGATTAAAGCATATATTATCGAATGTTCTAATGAATGAATTCATGTTCAAAACCATTCATACTTGTTATAGCTTGGTCATTTCGACTCATAACATACCTAACTTAGAATCCTAACTAGTTTTACTTGGTTAGCATGTTTTGTATCAAAATAACTGGAAGTGTTTTGGATTTGATTTGATAATACTTAGATGATAATCTAAGTATGATTGAACATTAAGAAGGTGAAATTGAGGCTACCAATGGAGTTAAGCTATAAGCGTTGACCGAACCCTTTCACTTTAAGAGAAAATATGCACTTTGATTATAAAATTAAAGCATCTATCTTCGAACATTAGAATGAATGAATTCCCGATTTACACTTGTTAAAGCTTGGTCATTTCATTTCGTAAAATGCCTAACTTGGAAATCGAAGAAGCTTTACTTAGTGAGCAAGTTATCTATCAATATGACTAGGAGTGGTTTGGATTACATTTGATAATACCTAGATGATAATACGAGTACAATTACATCATAAAAATTTGAAATCAAGGCTACTAATGGAGTGATAATATAAGCATTGATCGAACCCATTGACTTGAAGAGAAAATGTGTACTTAGATTATAAGATTAAAGCATATATTGTCGAATGTTCTAATGAATGAATTCACGTTCAAAACCATTCATACTTGTTATAGCTTGGTCATTTCGACTCATAAAATACCTAACTTAGAATCCGAACTAGGTTTACTTGGTGAGCATATTTTGTATCAAAATAACTGGAAGTGTTTTGGATTTGATTTGATAATACTTAGATGATAATCTAAGTATGATTGAACATTAAAAAGGTGAAATTGAGGCTACCAATGGAGTTAAGCTATAAGCGTTGACCGAACCCTTTCACTTTAAGAGAAAATATGCACTTTGATTATAAGATTAAAGCTTCTATCTTCGAACATTAGAATGAATGAATTCCCGATTCACACTTGTTAAAGCTTGGTCATTTTATTTCGTAAAATGCCTAACTTAGAAATCGAAGAAGCTTTACTTAGTGAGCAAGTTATCTATCAATATGACTAGGAGTGGTTTGGATTACATTTGATAATACCTAGATGATAATACGAGTACAATTACATCATAAAAATGTGAAATTAAGGCTACTAATGGAGTGATAATATAAGCATTGACCGAACCCTTTGACTTGTAGAGAAAACGTGTGCTTAGATTATAAGATTAAAGCATATATTGTCGAATGTTCTAATGAATGACTTCACGATCAAAACCAATCATACTTGTTATAACTTGGTCATTTCAACTCATAAAATACCTAACTTAGAATCCTTACTTGCTTTACTTGGTGAACAAGTTTTCTATCAATATAACTCGAAGTATTTTGGATTTCAATTGGTAACACTTAGATGGATAATGTAAGTATGATTGAACATTATGAAGGTGAAATGGAGGCTACTAATGGAGCTAAGATATAAGCATTGACCGAACCCTTTGACTTTGAGAGAAAATGTATACTTAGATTGTAATATTAAAGCTTATATTGTTGAACTTTTGAGTGAATAAATTCCATATTCATACTTATTAAAGCTTGGTCATTTCAATTCGTAAAATACCTAACATAGAATTCTAACAAGCTTTACTTACTGAGCAAGTTTTCTATCAATATAACTCGATGTGTTTTGGATTACATTTTGATAACACTTAGATGATAATGTGAGTACAATTACATATTAATATGGTGAAATCGAGGCCACTAATGGAGTTATACTATAAGCATTTATCGAACCCATTGACTTGAAGAGAATACGTGTACTTAGATTATAAGATTAAAGCATATATTGTCGAATGTTCTAATGAATGACTTCACGATCAAAACCAATCATACTTGTTATAACTTGGTCATTTCAACTCATAAAATACCTAACTTAGAATCCTTACTTGCTTTACTTGGTGAACAAGTTTTCTATCAATATAACTCAAAGTATTTTGGATTTCAATTGGTAACACTTAGATGGATAATGTAAGTATGATTGAACATTATGAAGGTGAAATCGAGGCTACTAATGGAGCTAAGATATAAGCATTGACCGAACCCTTTGACTTTAAGAGAAAATGTATACTTAGATTGTAATATGAAAGCTTATATTGTTGAACTTTTTGAGTGAATAAATTCCATATTCATACTTATTAAAGTTTGGTCATTTCAATTCGTAACATAGAATTCTAACAAGCTTTACTTAGTGAGCAAGTTTTCTATCAATAATTCGATGTGTTTTGGATTACATTTTGATAACACTTAGATGATAATGTGAGTACAATTACATCTTAAGATGGTAAAATAGAGGCTACTAATGGAGTTATACTATAAGCTTTGATCGAACCTATTGACTTGAAGAGAAAATGTGTACTTAGATTATAAGATTAAAGCATATATTGTCGAATGTTCTAATGAATGAATTCACGTTGAAAACCATTCATACTAGTTATAGCTTGGTCATTTCGACTCATAAAATACCTAACTTAGAATCATAACTAGTTTTACTTCGTGAGCATGATTTGTATCAAAATAACTCGAAGTGTTTTGGATTTGATTTGATAATACTTAGATGATAATCTAAGTATGATTGAACATTAAGAAGGTGAAATTGAGGCTACCAATGGAGTTAAGCTATAAGCGTTGACCGAACCCTTTCACTTTAAGAGAAAATATGCACTTTGATTATAAGATTAAAGCTTCTATCTTCGAACATTAGAATGAATGAATTCCCGATTCACACTTGTTAAAGCTTTGTCATTTTATTTCGTAAAATGCTTAACTTAGAAATCGAAGAAGCTTTACTTAGTGAGCAAGTTATCTATCAATATGACTAGGAGTGGTTTGGATTACATTTGATAATACCTAGATGATAATACGAGTACAGTTACATCATAAAAATGTGAAATCAAGGCTACTAATGGAGTGATAATATAAGCATTGACCGAACCCTTTGACTTGTAGAGAAAACGTGTGCTTAGATAATAAGATTAAAGCATATATTGTTGAATGTTCTAATGAATGACTTCACGATCAAAACCAATCATACTTGTTATAACTTGGTCATTTCAACTCATAAAATACCTAACTTAGAATCCTTACTTGCTTTACTTGGTGAACAAGTTTTCTATCAATATAACTCGAAGTATTTTGGATTTCAATTGGTAACACTTAGATGGATAATGTAAGTATGATTGAACATTATGAAGGTGAAATCGAGGCTACTAATGGAGCTAAGATATAAGCATTGACCGAACCCGTTGACTTTGAGAGAAAATGTATACTTAGATTGTAATATTAAAGCTTATATTGTTGAACTTTTGAGTGAATAAATTCCATATTCATACTTATTAAAGGTTGGTCATTTCAATTCGTAAAATGCCTAACATAGAATTCTAACAAGCTTTACTTAGCGAGCAAGTTTTCTATCAATATAATTCGATGTGTTTTGGATTACATTTTGATAACACTTAGATGATAATGTGAGTATAATTACATCTTAAGATGGTGAAATCGAGGCTACTAATGGAGTTATACTATAAGTATTGATCGAACCCATTGACTTGAAGAGAAAACGTGTACTTAGATTATAAGATTAAAGCATATATTGTCGAATGTTCTAATGAATGAATTCACGTTCAAAACCATTCATACTTGTTATAGCTTGGTCATTTCAACTCATAAAATACCTAACTTAGAATCCTTACTTGCTTTACTTGGTGAACAAGTTTTCTATCAATATAACTCGAAGTATTTTAGATTTCAATTGGTAAAACTTAGATGGATAATGTAAGTATGATTGACCATTAAGAAGGTGAAATTGAGGCTACCAATGGAGTTAAGCTATAAGCTTTGACCGAACCCTTTCACTTTAAGAGAAAATATGCAGTTTGATTATAAGATTAAAGCTTCTATCTTCGAACATTATAATGAATGAATTCCCGATTCACACTTGTTAAAGCTTGGTCATTTCATTTCATAAAATGCCTAACTTGGAAATCGAAGAAGCTTTACTTAGTGAGCAAGTTATCTATCAATATGACTAGGAGTGGTTTGGATTACATTTGATAATACCTAGATGATAATACAAGTACAATTACATCATAAAAATGTGAAATCAAGGCTATTAATGGAGTGATAATATAAGCATTGATCGAACCCATTGACTTGAAGAGAAAATGTGTACTTAGATTATAAGATTAAAGCATATATTGTCGAATGTTCTAATGAATGAATTCATGTTCAAAATCATTCATACTTGTTATAGCTAGGTCATTTCGACTCATAAAATACCTAACTTAAAATCCTAACTAGTTCTACTTCGTGAGCATATTTTGTATCAAAATAACTCGAAGTGTTTTTGATTTGATTTGATAATACTTAGATGATAATCTAAGTATGATTGAACATTAAGAAGGTGAAATTGAGGCTACCAATGGAGTTAAGCTATAAGCGTTGACCGAACCCTTTCACTTTAAGAGAAAATATGCACTTTGATTATAAGATTAAAGCTTCTATCTTCTACTAATGGAGTGATCATATAAGCATTGACCGAACCCTTTGACTTGAAGAGAAAACGTGTGCTTAGATTATAAGATTAAAGCATATATTGTCGAATGTTCTAATGAATGACTTCACGATCAAAACCAATCATACTTGTTATAGCTTGGTCATTTCAACTCATAAAATACCTAACATAGAATCCTTACTTGCTTTACTTGGTGAACAAGTTTTCTATCAATATAACTCGAAGTATTTGGGATTTCAATTGGTAACACATAGATGGATAATGTAAGTATGATTGAACATTATGAAGGTGAAATCGAGGCTACTAATGGAGCTAAGATATAAGCATTGACCGAACCCTTTGACTTTAAGAGAAAATGTACACTTAGATTGTAATATTAAAGGTTATATTGTTGAACTTCTGAGTGAATAAATTCCATATTCATACTTATTAAAGCTTGGTCATTTCAATTCGTAACATAGAATTCTAACAAGCTTTACTTAGTGAGCAAGTTTTCTATCAATATAACTCGATGTGTTTTGGATTACATTTTGATAACACTTGGATGATAATGTGAGTACAATTACATATTAATATGGTGAAATCGAGGCTACTAATGGAGTTATACTATAAGCATTGATCGAACCCATTGACTTGAAGAGAAAACGTGTACTTAGATTATAAGATTAAAGCATATATTATCGAATGTTCTAATGAATGAATTCACGTTCAAAACCATTCATACTTGTTATAGCTTGGTCATTTTGACTCATAAAATACCTAACTTAGAATCGTAACTAGTTTTACTTGGTGAGCATGTTTTGTATCAAAATAACTCGAAGTGTTTTGGATTTGATTTGATAATACTTAGATGATAATCTAGGTATGATTGAACATTAAGAAGGTGAAATTGAGGCTACCAATGGAGTTAAGCTATAAGCGTTGACCGAACCCTTTCACTTTAAGAGAAAATATGCACTTTGATTATAAGATTAAAGCTTTTATTTTCGAACATTTGAATGAATGAATTCCCGATTCACACTTGTTAAAGCTTGGTCATTTCATTTCGTAAAATGCCTAACTTAGAAATCGAAGAAGCTTTACTTAGTGAGCAAGTTATCTATCAATATGACTAGGAGTGGTTTGGATTACATTTGATAATACCTAAATGATAATACGAGTACAATTACATCATAAAAATATGAAATCAAGGCTACTAATGGAGTGATCATATAAGCATTGACCGAACCCTTTGACTTGTAGAGAAAACGTGTGCTTAGATTATAAGATTAAAGCATATATTGTCGAATGTTCTAATGAATGACTTCATGATCAAAACCAATCATACTTGTTATAGCTTGGTCATTTCAACTCATAAAATACCTAACATAGAATCCTTACTTGCTTTACTTGGTGAACAAGTTTTCTATCAATATAACTCAAAGTATTTTGGATTTCAATTGGTAACACATAGATGGATAATGTAAGTATGATTGAACATTACGAAGGTGAAATCGAGGCTACTAATGGAGCTAAGATATAAGTATTGACCGAACCCTTTGACTTTAAGAGAAAATGTACACTTAGATTGTAATATTAAAGGTTATATTGTTGAACTTCTGAGTGAATAAATTCCATATTCATACTTATTAAAGCTTGGTCATTTCAATTCGTAACATAGAATTCTAACAAGCTTTACTTAGTGAGCAAGTTTTCTATCAATATAACTCGATGTGTTTTGGATTACATTTTGATAACACTTAGATGATAATGTGAGTACAATTACATATTAATATGGTGAAATCGAGGCTACTAATGGAGTTATACTATAAGCATTGATCGAACCCATTGACTTGAAGAGAAAACGTGTACTTAGATTATAAAATTAAAGCATATATTATCGAATGTTCTAATGAATGAATTCACGTTCAAAACCATTCATACTTGTTATAGCTTGGTCATTTTGACTCATAAAATACCTAACTTAGAATCTTAACTAGTTTTACTTGGTGAGCATGTTTTGTATCAAAATAACTCGAAGTGTTTTGGATTTGATTTGATAATACTTAGATGATAATCTAGGTATGATTGAACATTAAGAAGGTGAAATTGAGGCTACCAATGGAGTTAAGCTATAAGCGTTGACCGAACCCTTTCACTTTAAGAGAAAATATGCACTTTGATTATAAGATTAAAGCTTTTATTTTCGAACATTTGAATGAATGAATTCCCGATTCACACTTGTTAAAGCTTGGTCATTTCATTTCGTAAAATGCCTAACTTAGAAATCGAAGAAGCTTTACTTAGTGAGCAAGTTATCTATCAATATGACTAGGAGTGGTTTGGATTACATTTGATAATACCTAGATGATAATACGAGTACAATTACATCATAAAAATATGAAATCAAGGCTACTAATGGAGTGATCATATAAGCATTGACCGAACCCTTTGACTTGTAGAGAAAACGTGTGCTTAGATTATAAGATTAAAGCATATATTGTCGAATGTTCTAATGAATGACTTCACGATCAAAACCAATCATACTTGTTATAGCTTGGTCATTTCAACTCATAAAATACCTAACATAGAATCCTTACTTGCTTTACTTGGTGAACAAGTTTTCTATCAATATAACTCGAAGTATTTTGGATTTCAATTGGTAACACGTAGATGGATAATGTAAGTATGATTGAACATTATGAAGGTGAAATCGAGGCTACTAATGGAGCTAAGATATATGCATTGACCGAACTCTTTGACTTTAAGAGAAAATGTACACTTAGATTGTAATATTAAAGGTTATATTGTTGAACTTTTGAGTGAATAAATTCCATATTCATACTTATTAAAGCTTGGTCATTTCAATTCGTAACATAGAATTCTAACAAGCTTTACTTAGTGAGCAAGTTTTCTATCAATATAACTCGATGTGTTTTGGATTACATTTTGATAACACTTGGATGATAATGTGTGTACAATTACATATTAATATGGTGAAATCGAGGCTACTAATGGAGTTATACTATAAGCATTGATCGAACCCATTGACTTGAAGAGAAAACGTGTACTTAGATTATAAGATTAAAGCATATATTATCGAATGTTCTAATGAATGAATTCACGTTCAAAACCATTCATACTTGTTATAGCTTGGTCATTTCGACTCATAAAATACCTAACTTAGAATCTTAACTAGTTTTACTTGGTGAGCATGTTTTGTATCAAAATAACTCGAAGTGTTTTAGATTTGATTTGATAATACTTAGATGATAATCTAGGTATGATTGAACATTAAGAAGGTGAAATTGAGGCTACCAATGGAGTTAAGCTATAAGCGTTGACCGAACCCTTTCACTTTAAGAGAAAATATGCACTTTGATTATAAGATTAAAGCTTCTATCTTCGAACATTAGAATGAATGAATTCCCGATTCACACTTGTTAAAGCTTGGTCATTTCATTTCGTAAAATGCCTAACTTAGAAATCGAAGAAGCTTTACTTAGTGAGCAAGTTATCTATCAATATGACTAGGAGTGGTTTGGATTACATTTGATAATACCAAGATGATAATACGAGTACAATTACATCATAAAAATGTGAAATCAAGGCTACTAATGGAGTGATAATATAAGCATTGACCGAACCCTTTGACTTGTAGAGAAAACGTGTGCTTAGATTATAAGATTAAAGCATATATTGTCGAATGTTCTAATGAATGACTTCACGATCAAAACCAATCGTACTTGATATAGCTTGGTCATTTCAACTCATAAAATACCTAACTTAGAATTCTTACTTGCTTTACTTGGTTAACAAATTTTCTATCAATATAAGTCGAAGTATTTTGGATTTCAATTGGTAACACTTAGATGGATAATGTAAGTGAGATTGAACATTATGAAGGTGAAATCGAGGCTACTAATGGAGCTATGATATAAGCATTGACCGAACCCTTTGACTTTAAGAGAAAATGTACACTTAGATTGTAATATGAAAGCTTATATTGTTGAACTTTTTGAGTGAATAAATTCCATATTCATACTTATTAAAGCTTGGTCATTTCTATTCGTAACATAGAATTCTAACAAGCTTTACTTAGTGGGCAAGTTTTCTATCAATATAACTCGATGTGTTTTGGATTATATTTTGATAACACTTAGATGATAATGTGAGTACAATTACATCTTAAGATGGTAAAATAGAGGCTACTAATGGAGTTATACTATAAGCATTGATCGAACCCATTGACTTGAAGAGAAAGCGTGTACTTAGATTATAAGATTAAAGCATATATTGTCGAATGTTCTAATGAATGAATTCACGTTCAAAACCATTTATACTAGTTATAGCTTGGTCATTTCGACTCATAAAATACCTAACTTAGAATCCTAACTAGTTTTACTTCGTGAGCATGATTTGTATCAAAATAACTCGAAGTGTTTTGGATTTGATTTGATAATACTTAGATGATAATCTAAGTATGATTGAACATTAAAAATGTGAAATTGAGGCTACCAATGGAGTTAAGCTATAAGCGTTGACCGAACCCTTTCACTTTAAGAGAAAATATGCACTTTGATTATAAGATTAAAGCTTCTATTTTCGAACATTTGAATGAATGAATTCCCGATTCACACTTGTTAAAGCTTGGTCATTTCATTTCGTAAAATGCCTAACTTAGAAATCGAAGAAGCTTTACTTAGTGAGCAAGTTATCTATCAATATGACTAGGAGTGGTTTGGATTACATTTGATAATACCTAGATGATAATACGAGTACAATTACATCATAAAAATGTGAAATCAAGGCAACTAATGGAGTAATCATATAAGCATTGACCGAACCCTTTGACTTGAAGAGAAAACGTGTGCTTAGATTATAAGAGTAAAGCATATATTGTCGAATGTTCTAATGAATGACTTCATGATCAAAACCAATCATACTTGTTATAGCTTGGTCATTTCAACTCATAAAATACCTAACATAGAATCCTTACTTGCTTTACTTGGTGAACAAGTTTTCTATCAATATAACTCGAAGTATTTTGGATTTCAATTGGTAACACATAGATGGATAATGTAAGTATGATTGAAGATTATGAAGGTGAAATCGAGGCTACTAATGGAGCTAAGATATAAGCATTGACCGAACCCTTTGACTTTAAGAGAAAATGTACACTTAGATTGTAATATTAAAGGTTATATTGTTGTACTTTTGAGTGAATAAATTTCATATTCATACTTATTAAAGCTTGGTCATTTCAATTCGTAACATAGAATTCTAACAAGCTTTACTTAGTGAGCAAGTTTTCTATCAATATAACTCGATGTGTTTTGGATTTGATTTGATAATACTTAGATGATAATCTAGGTATGATTGAACATTAAGAAAGTGACATTGAGGCTACCAATGGAGTTAAGCTATAAGCGTTGACCGAACCCTTTCACTTTAAGAGAAAATATACACTTTGATTATAAGATTAAAGCTTTTATTTTCGAACATTTGAATGAATGAATTCCCGATTCACACTTGTTAAAGCTTGGTCATTTCATTTCGTAAAATGCCTAACTTAGAAATCGAAGAAGCTTTACTTAGTGAGCAAGTTATCTATCAATATGACTAGGAGTGGTTTGGATTACATTTGATAATACCTAGATGATAATACGAGTACAATTACATCATAAAAATATGAAATCAAGGCTACTAATGGAGTGATCATATAAGCATTGACCGAACCCTTTGACTTGTAGAGAAAACGTGTGCTTAGATTATAAGATTAAAGCATATATTGTCGAATGTTCTAATGAATGACTTCACGATCAAAACCAGTCATACTTGTTATAGCTTGGTCATTTCAACTCATAAAATACCTAACATAGAATCCTTACTTGCTTTACTTGGTGAACAAGTTTTCTATCAATATAACTCGAAGTATTTTGGATTTCAATTGGTAACACGTAGATGGATAATGTAAGTATGATTGAACATTATGAAGGTGAAATCGAGGCTACTAATGGAGCTAAGATATAAGCATTGACCGAACTCTTTGACTTTAAGAGAAAATGTACACTTAGATTGTAATATTAAAGGTTATATTGTTGAACTTTTGAGTGAATAAATTCCATATTCATACTTATTAAAGCTTGGTCATTTCAATTCGTAACATAGAATTCTAACAAGCTTTACTTAGTGAGCAAGTTTTCTATCAATATAACTCGATGTGTTTTGGATTACATTTTGATAACACTTGGATGATAATGTGTGTACAATTACATATTAATATGGTGAAATCGAGGCTACTAATGGAGTTATACTATAAGCATTGATCGAACCCATTGACTTGAAGAGAAAACGTGTACTTAGATTATAAGATTAAAGCATATATTATCGAATGTTCTAATGAATGAATTCACGTTCAAAACCATTCATACTTGTTATAGCTTGGTCATTTCGACTCATAAAATACCTAACTTAGAATCTTAACTAGTTTTACTTGGTGAGCATGTTTTGTATCAAAATAACTCGAAGTGTTTTAGATTTGATTTGATAATACTTAGATGATAATCTAGGTATGATTGAACATTAAGAAGGTGAAATTGAGGCTACCAATGGAGTTAAGCTATAAGCGTTGACCGAACCCTTTCACTTTAAGAGAAAATATGCACTTTGATTATAAGATTAAAGCTACTATCTTCGAACATTAGAATGAATGAATTCCCGATTCACACTTGTTAAAGCTTGGTCATTTCATTTCGTAAAATGCCTAACTTAGAAATCGAAGAAGCTTTACTTAGTGAGCAAGTTATCTATCAATATGACTAGGAGTGGTTTGGATTACATTTGATAATACCAAGATGATAATACGAGTACAATTACATCATAAAAATGTGAAATCAAGGCTACTAATGGAGTGATAATATAAGCATTGACCGAACCCTTTGACTTGTAGAGAAAACGTGTGCTTAGATTATAAGATTAAAGCATATATTGTCGAATGTTCTAATGAATGACTTCACGATCAAAACCAATCGTACTTGTTATAGCTTGGTCATTTCAACTAATAAAATACCTAACTTAGAATTCTTACTTGCTTTACTTGGTTAACAAATTTTCTATCAATATAAGTCGAAGTATTTTGGATTTCAATTGGTAACACTTAGATGGATAATGTAAGTATGATTGAACATTATGAAGGTGAAATCGAGGCTACTAATGGAGCTATGATATAAGCATTGACCGAACCCTTTGACTTTAAGAGAAAATGTACACTTAGATTGTAATATGAAAGCTTATATTGTTGAACTTTTTGAGTGAATAAATTCCATATTCATACTTATTAAAGCTTGGTCATTTCTATTCGTAACATAGAATTCTAACAAGCTTTACTTAGTGGGCAAGTTTTCTATCAATATAACTCGATGTGTTTTGGATTATATTTTGATAACACTTAGATGATAATGTGAGTACAATTACATCTTAAGATGGTAAAATAGTGGCTACTAATGGAGTTATACTATAAGCATTGATCGAACCCATTGACTTGAAGAGAAAACGTGTACTTAGATTATAAGATTAAAGCATATATTGTCGAATGTTCTAATGAATGAATTCACGTTCAAAACCATTTATACTAGTTATAGCTTGGTCATTTCGACTCATAAAATACCTAACTTAGAATCCTAACTAGTTTTACTTCGTGAGCATGATTTGTATCAAAATAACTCGAAGTGTTTTGGATTTGATTTGATAATACTTAGATGATAATCTAAGTATGATTGAACATTAAAAATGTGAAATTGAGGCTACCAATGGAGTTAAGCTATAAGCGTTGACCGAACCCTTTCACTTTAAGAGAAAATATGCACTTTGATTATAAGATTAAAGCTTCTATTTTCGAACATTTGAATGAATGAATTCCCGATTCACACTTGTTAAAGCTTGGTCATTTCATTTCGTAAAATGCCTAACTTAGAAATCGAAGAAGCTTTACTTAGTGAGCAAGTTATCTATCAATATGACTAGGAGTGGTTTGGATTACATTTGATAATACCTAGATGATAATACGAGTAAAATTACATCATAAAAATGTGAAATCAAGGCAACTAATGGAGTAATCATATAAGCATTGACCGAACCCTTTGACTTGAAGAGAAAACGTGTGCTTAGATTATAAGAGTAAAGCATATATTGTCGAATGTTCTAATGAATGACTTCATGATCAAAACCAATCATACTTGTTATAGCTTGGTCATTTCAACTCATAAAATACCTAACATAGAATCCTTACTTGCTTTACTTGGTGAACAAGTTTTCTATCAATATAACTCGAAGTATTTTGGATTTCAATTGGTAACACATAGATGGATAATGTAAGTATGATTGAAGATTATGAAGGTGAAATCGAGGCTACTAATGGAGCTAAGATATAAGCATTGACCGAACCTTTTGACTTTAAGAGAAAATGTACACTTAGATTGTAATATTAAAGGTTATATTGTTGTACTTTTGAGTGAATAAATTTCATATTCATACTTATTAAAGCTTGGTCATTTCAATTCGTAACATAGAATTCTAACAAGCTTTACTTAGTGAGCAAGTTTTCTATCAATATAACTCGATGTGTTTTGGATTTGATTTGATAATACTTAGATGATAATCTAGGTATGATTGAACATTAAGAAGGTGACATTGAGGCTACCAATGGAGTTAAGCTATAAGCGTTGATCGAACCCTTTCACTTTAAGAGAAAATATGCACTTTGATTATAAGATTAAAGCTTTTATTTTCGAACATTTGAATGAATGAATTCCCGATTCACACTTGTTAAAGCTTGGTCATTTCATTTCGTAAAATGCCTAACTTAGAAATCGAAGAAGCTTTACTTAGTGAGCAAGTTATCTATCAATATGACTAGGAGTGGTTTGGATTACATTTGATAATACCTAGATGATAATACGAGTACAATTACATCATAAAAATATGAAATCAAGGCTACTAATGGAGTGATCATATAAGCATTGACCGAACCCTTTGACTTGTAGAGAAAACGTGTGCTTAGATTATAAGATTAAAGCATATATTGTCGAATGTTCTAATGAATGACTTCACGATCAAAACCAATCATACTTGTTATAGCTTGGTCATTTCAACTCATAAAATACCTAACATAGAATCCTTACTTGCTTTACTTGGTGAACAAGTTTTCTATCAATATAACTCGAAGTATTTTGGATTTCAATTGGTAACACGTAGATGGATAATGTAAGTATGATTGAACATTATGAAGGTGAAATCGAGGCTACTAATGGAGCTAAGATATAAGCATTGACCGAACTCTTTGACTTTAAGAGAAAATGTACACTTAGATTGTAATATTAAAGGTTATATTGTTGAACTTTTGAGTGAATTAATTCCATATTCATACTTATTAAAGCTTGGTCATTTCAATTCGTAACATAGAATTCTAACAAGCTTTACTTAGTGAGCAAGTTTTCTATCAATATAACTCGATGTGTTTTGGATTACATTTTGATAACACTTGGATGATAATGTGTGTACAATTACATATTAATATGGTGAAATCGAGGCTACTAATGGAGTTATACTATAAGCATTGATCGAACCCATTGACTTGAAGAGAAAACGTGTACTTAGATTATAAGATTAAAGCATATATTATCGAATGTTCTAATGAATGAATTCACGTTCAAAACCATTCATACTTGTTATAGCTTGGTCATTTCGACTCATAAAATACCTAACTTAGAATCTTAACTAGTTTTACTTGGTGAGCATGTTTTGTATCAAAATAACTCGAAGTGTTTTAGATTTGATTTGATAATACTTAGATGATAATCTAGGTATGATTGAACATTAAGAAGGTGAAATTGAGGCTACCAATGGAGTTAAGCTATAAGCGTTGACCGAACCCTTTCACTTTAAGAGAAAATATGCACTTTGATTATAAGATTAAAGCTTCTATCTTCGAACATTAGAATGAATGAATTCCCGATTCACACTTGTTAAAGCTTGGTCATTTCATTTCGTAAAATGCCTAACTTAGAAATCGAAGAAGCTTTACTTAGTGAGCAAGTTATCTATCAATATGACTAGGAGTGGTTTGGATTACATTTGATAATACCAAGATGATAATACGAGTACAATTACATCATAAAAATGTGAAATCAAGGCTACTAATGGAGTGATAATATAAGCATTGACCGAACCCTTTGACTTGTAGAGAAAACGTGTGCT
>CM053649.1:10437817-10497817 GCA_028654395.1 Scutellaria barbata | reverse complement strand
GATGTAATTGTACACACGTTATCGTTTAAATATTATCAAATGTAATTTAAAACACTTCGAATTATATTGATAGAAAACTTCCTTACCAAGTAAAGCTTGTTAGAGTTCTAAGTTACGTAGTTTACGAGTTGAAATGACCAAGCTGTATATAACAAGTATGAGTGGCTTTGATCGGGAATTCATTCATTCTAATGTTCGAGAATATAAGCTTTAATCTTATAATATAACTACACGTGTTCTCTTAAAGTCAAAGGATTCGGTTCTCTCTTGTAATATAACTCCATTAGTAGCCTTGATTTCACCTTCTTAAGATGTAATTATACTCACATTATCGTTTAAGTATTATCAAACGTAATCCAAAACACTTCGAGTTATATTGATAGAAAACTTACTCACCAAATAAAGCTTGTTAGAGTTCTAAGTTACGTATTTTACGAGCTGAAATGACCAAGCTATGTAACTAGTATAAGTGGCTTTGATCGGGAAATCATTCATTCTAATGTTCGACAATATAAGCTTTAATCTTATAATACAACTACACGTGTTCTCTTAAAGTCAAAGGGTTCGGTCCATTCTTGTAGTAGTACTCCATTCGTAGCCTCGATTTCATGTTCTTAAAATGTAATTGTACGCACATTATCGTTTAAGTATTATCAAATGTAATCCAAAACACTTTGAGTTATATTGATAGAAAACTTGCTCACCAAGTAAAGCTTGGTAGAGTTCTCAGTTACGTATTTTAAGAGTTGAAATGACCAAGATATATAACAAGTATGGGTGGCTTTGATCAAGAATTCGTTCATTCTAATGTTCGACAATATAAGCTTTAATCTTATAATATAACTACATGTGTTCTCAATAAGTCAAAGGGTTCGGTCCGTTCTTGTAGTAGAACTCCATTCGTAGCCTTGATTTTACCTTCTTAAGATGTAATTGTACGCACGTTATCGTTTAAATATTATCAAATGTAATTTAAAACACTTCGAATTATATAGATAGAAAACTTCCTTACCAAGTAAAGCTTGTTAGAGTTCTAAGTTACGTAGTTTACGAGTTGAAATGACCAAGCTGTATATAACAAGTATGATGGCTTTGATCGGGAATTCATTCATTCTAATGTTCGACAATATAAGCTTTAATCTTATAATATAACTACACGTGTTCTCTTAAAGTCAAAGGATTCGGTTCTCTCTTGTAATATAACTCCATTAGTAGCTTGATTTCACCTTCTTAATATGTAATTATACTCACATTATCGTTTAAGTATTATCAAACGTAATCCAAAACACTTCGAGTTATATTGATAGAAAACTTGCTCACCAAATAAAGCTTGTTAGAGTTCTAAGTTAATTAGTTTACGAGTTGAAATAATCAAGCTATATAACAAGTATGAGTGGCTTTGATCGGGAATTCATTCATTCTAATGTTCGACAATATAAGCTTTAATCTTATAATACAACTACACGTGTTATTTTAAAGTCAAATGGTTCGGTCCATTATCGTAGTAGTACTCCATTCGTCGCCTCGATTTCACGTTCTCAAAATGTAATTGTACGCACATTATCGTTTAAGTATTATCAAATGTAATCCAAAACACTTTGAGTTATATTGATAGAAAACTTGATCACCAAGTAAAGCTTGTTAGAGTTCTCAGTTACGTATTTTAAGAGTTGAAATGACCAAGCTATATAACAAGTATGGGTGGCTTTGATCAGGAATTCATTCATTCTAATGTTCGACAATATAAGCTTTAATCTTATAATATAACTACACGTGTTCTCGAAAAAGTCAAAGGGTTCGGTCCGTTCTTGTAGTAGAACTCCATTCGTAGCCTTGATTTCACCTTCTTAAGATGTAATTGTACACACGTTATCGTTTAAATATTATCAAATGTAATTTAAAACACTTTGAATTATATTGATAGAAAACTTCCTTACCAAGTAAAGCTTGTTAGAGTTCTAAGTTACGTAGTTTACGAGTTGAAATGACCAAGCTGTATATAACAAGTATGAGTGGCTTTGATCGGGAATTCATTCATTCTAATGTTCGACAATATAAGCTTTAATCTTATAATATAACTACACGTGTTCTCTTAAAGTCAAAGGATTCGGTTCTCTCTTGTAATATAACTCCATTAGTAGCCTCGATTTCACCTTCTTAAGATGTAATTATACTCACATTATCGTTTAAGTATTATCAAACGTAATCCAAAACACTTCGAGTTATATTGATAGAAAACTTGCTCACCAAATAAAGCTTGTAAGAGTTCTAAGTTACGTATTTTACGAGTTGAAATGACCAAGCTATGTAACTAGTATAAGTGGCTTTGATCGGGAAATCATTCATTCTAATGTTCGACAATATAAGCTTTAATCTTATAATACAACTACACGTGTTCTCTTAAAGTCAAAGGGTTCGGTCCATTCTTGTAGTAGTACTCCATTCGTAGCCTCGATTTCATGTTCTTAAAATGTAATTGTACGCACATTATCGTTTAAGTATTATCAAATGTAATCCAAAACACTTTGAGTTATATTGATAGAAAACTTGCTCACCAAGTAAAGCTTGGTAGAGTTCTCAGTTACGTATTTTAAGAGTTGAAATGACCAAGATATATAACAAGTATGGGTGGCTTTGATCAAGAATTCGTTCATTCTAATGTTCGACAATATAAGCTTTAATCTTATAATATAACTACATGTGTTCTCAATAAGTCAAAGGGTTCGGTCCGTTCTTGTAGTAGAACTCCATTCGTAGCCTTGATTTTACCTTCTTAAGATGTAATTGTACGCACGTTATCGTTTAAATATTATCAAATGTAATTTAAAACACTTCGAATTATATAGATAGAAAACTTCCTTACCAAGTAAAGCTTGTTAGAGTTCTAAGTTACGTAGTTTACGAGTTGAAATGACCAAGCTATATAACAAGTATGAGTGGCTTTGATCGGGAATTCATTCATTCTAATGTTCGACAATATAAACTTTAATCTTATAATACAACTACACATGTTCTTTTAAAGTCAAATGGTTCGGTCCATTATTGTAGTTGTACTGCATTCGTCGCCTCGATTTCACGTTCTCAAAATGTAATTGTACGCACATTATCGTTTAAGTATTATCAAATGTAATCCAAAATACTTTGAGATATATTGATAGAAAACTTGCTCACCAAGTAAAGCTTGTTAGAGTTCTCAGTTACGTATTTTAAGAGTTGAAATGACCAAGCTATATAACAAGTATGGGTGGCTTTGATCAGGAATTCATTCATTCTAATGTTCGACAATATAAGCTTTAATCTTATAATATAACTACACCTGTTCTCGAAAAGTCAAAGGGTTCGGTCTGTTCTTGTAGTAGAACTCCATTCGTAGCCTTGATTTCACCTTCTTAAGATGTAATTGTACGCACATTAACGTTTAAATATTATCAAATGTAATTTAAAACACTTTGAATTATATTGATAGAAAACTTCCTTACCAAGTAAAGCTTGTTAGAGTTCTAAGTTACGTAGTTTACGAGTTGAAATGACCAAGCTGTATATAACAAGTATGAGTGGCTTTGATCGGGAATTCATTCATTCTAATGTTCGACAATATAAGCTTTAATCTTATAATATAACTACACGTGTTCTCTTAAAGTCAAAGGATTCGGTTCTCTCTTGTAATATAACTCCATTAGTAGCCTCGATTTCACCTTCTTAAGATGTAATTATACTCACATTATCGTTTAAGTATTATCAAACGTAATCCAAAACACTTCGAGTTATATTGATAGAAAACTTGCTCACCAAATAAAGCTTGTGAGAGTTCTAAGTTACGTATTTTACGAGTTGAAATGACCAAGCTATATAACAAGTATGAGTGGCTTTGATCGGGAATTCATTCATTCTAATGTTCGACAATATAAACTTTAATCTTATAATACAACTACACATGTTCTTTTAAAGTCAAATGGTTCGGTCCATTATTGTAGTTGTACTGCATTCGTCGCCTCGATTTCACGTTCTCAAAATGTAATTGTACGCACATTATCGTTTAAGTATTATCAAATGTAATCCAAAATACTTTGAGTTATATTGATAGAAAACTTGCTCACCAAGTAAAGCTTGTTAGAGTTCTCAGTTACGTATTTTAAGAGTTGAAATGACCAAGCTATATAACAAGTATGGGTGGCTTTGATCAGGAATTCATTCATTCTAATGTTCGACAATATAAGCTTTAATCTTATAATATAACTACACCTGTTCTCGAAAAGTCAAAGGGTTCGGTCTGTTCTTGTAGTAGAACTCCATTCGTAGCCTTGATTTCACCTTCTTAAGATGTAATTGTACGCACATTAACGTTTAAATATTATCAAATGTAATTTAAAACACTTCGAATTATATTGATAGAAAACTTCCTTACCAAGTAAAGCTTGTTAGAGTTCTAAGTTACGTAGTTTACGAGTTGAAATGACCAAGCTGTATATAACAAGTATGAGTGGCTTTGATCGGGAATTCATTCATTCTAATGTTCGAGAATATAAGCTTTAATCTTATAATATAACTACACGTGTTCTCTTAAAGTCAAAGGATTCGGTTCTCTCTTGTAATATAACTCCATTAGTAGCCTTGATTTCACCTTCTTAAGATGTAATTATACTCACATTATCGTTTAAGTATTATCAAACGTAATCCAAAACACTTCGAGTTATATTGATAGAAAACTTACTCACCAAATAAAGCTTGTTAGAGTTCTGAGTTACGTATTTTACGAGCTGAAATGACCAAGCTATGTAACTAGTATAAGTGGCTTTGATCGGGAATTCATTCATTCTAATGTACGACAATATAAGCTTTAATCTTATAATACAACTACACGTGTTCTCTTAAAGTCAAAGGGTTCGGTCCATTCTTGTAGTAGTACTCCATTCGTAGCCTCGATTTCATGTTCTTAAAATGTAATTGTACGCACATTATCGTTTAAGTATTATCAAATGTAATCCAAAACACTTTGAGTTATATTGATAGAAAACTTGCTCACCAAGTAAAGCTTGGTAGAGTTCTCAGTTACGTATTTTAAGAGTTGAAATGACCAAGATATATAACAAGTATGGGTGGCTTTGATCAGGAATTCGTTCATTCTAATGTTCGACAATATAAGCTTTAATCTTATAATATAACTACATGTGTTCTCAAAAAGTCAAAGGGTTCGGTCCGTTCTTGTAGTAGAACTCCATTCGTAGCCTTGATTTTACCTTCTTAAGATGTAATTGTACGCACGTTATCGTTTAAATATTATCAAATGTAATTTAAAACACTTCGAATTATATAGATAGAAAACTTCCTTACCAAGTAAAGCTTGTTAGAGTTCTAAGTTACGTAGTTTACGAGTTGAAATGACCAAGCTGTATATAACAAGTATGATGGCTTTGATCGGGAATTCATTCATTCTAATGTTCGACAATATAAGCTTTAATCTTATAATATAACTACACGTGTTCTCTTAAAGTCAAAGGATTCGGTTCTCTCTTGTAATATAACTCCATTAGTAGCTTGATTTCACCTTCTTAATATGTAATTATACTCACATTATCGTTTAAGTATTATCAAACGTAATCCAAAACACTTCGAGTTATATTGATAGAAAACTTGCTCACCAAATAAAGCTTGTTAGAGTTCTAAGTTAATTAGTTTACGAGTTGAAATAATCAAGCTATATAACAAGTATGAGTGGCTTTGATCGGGAATTCATTCATTCTAATGTTCGACAATATAAGCTTTAATCTTATAATACAACTACACGTGTTATTTTAAAGTCAAATGGTTCGGTCCATTATCGTAGTAGTACTCCATTCGTCGCCTCGATTTCACGTTCTCAAAATGTAATTGTACGCACATTATCGTTTAAGTATTATCAAATGTAATCCAAAACACTTTGAGTTATATTGATAGAAAACTTGATCACCAAGTAAAGCTTGTTAGAGTTCTCAGTTACGTATTTTAAGAGTTGAAATGACCAAGCTATATAACAAGTATGGGTGGCTTTGATCAGGAATTCATTCATTCTAATGTTCGACAATATAAGCTTTAATCTTATAATATAACTACACGTGTTCTCGAAAAGTCAAAGGGTTCGGTCCGTTCTTGTAGTAGAACTCCATTCGTAGCCTTGATTTCACCTTCTTAAGATGTAATTGTACACACGTTATCGTTTAAATATTATCAAATGTAATTTAAAACACTTTGAATTATATTGATAGAAAACTTCCTTACCAAGTAAAGCTTGTTAGAGTTCTAAGTTACGTAGTTTACGAGTTGAAATGACCAAGCTGTATATAACAAGTATGAGTGGCTTTGATCGGGAATTCATTCATTCTAATGTTCGACAATATAAGCTTTAATCTTATAATATAACTACACGTGTTCTCTTAAAGTCAAAGGATTCGGTTCTCTCTTGTAATATAACTCCATTAGTAGCCTCGATTTCACCTTCTTAAGATGTAATTATACTCACATTATCGTTTAAGTATTATCAAACGTAATCCAAAACACTTCGAGTTATATTGATAGAAAACTTGCTCACCAAATAAAGCTTGTAAGAGTTCTAAGTTACGTATTTTACGAGTTGAAATGACCAAGCTATATAACAAGTATGAGTGGCTTTGATCGGGAATTCATTCATTCTAATGTTCGACAATATAAACTTTAATCTTATAATACAACTACACATGTTCTTTTAAAGTCAAATGGTTCGGTCCATTATTGTAGTTGTACTGCATTCGTCGCCTCGATTTCACGTTCTAAAAATGTAATTGTACGCACATTATCGTTTAAGTATTATCAAATGTAATCCAAAATACTTTGAGTTATATTGATAGAAAACTTGCTCACCAAGTAAAGCTTGTTAGAGTTCTCAGTTACGTATTTTAAGAGTTGAAATGACTAAGCTATATAACAAGTATGGGTGGCTTTGATCAGGAATTCATTCATTCTAATGTTCGACAATATAAGCTTTAATCTTATAATATAACTACACCTGTTCTCGAAAACTCAAAGGGTTCGGTCTGTTCTTGTAGTAGAACTCCATTCGTAGCCTTGATTTCACCTTCTTAAGATGTAATTGTACGCACATTAACGTTTAAATATTATCAAATGTAATTTAAAACACTTCGAATTATATTGATAGAAAACTTCCTTACCAAGTAAAGCTTGTTAGAGTTCTAAGTTACGTAGTTTACGAGTTGAAATGACCAAGCTGTATATAACAAGTATGAGTGGCTTTGATCAGGAATTCATTCATTCTAATGTTCGACAATATAAGCTTTAATCTTATAATATAACTACACCTGTTCTCGAAAAGTCAAAGGGTTCGGTCCGTTCTTGTAGTAGAACTCCATTCGTAGCCTTGATTTCACCTTCTTAAGATGTAATTGTACACACGTTATCGTTTAAATATTATCAAATGTAATTTAAAACACTTTGAATTATATTGATAGAAAACTTCCTTACCAAGTAAAGCTTGTTAGAGTTCTAAGTTACGTAGTTTACGAGTTGAAATGACCAAGCTGTATATAACAAGTATGAGTGGCTTTGATCGGGAATTCATTCATTCTAATGTTCGACAATATAAGCTTTAATCTTATAATATAACTACACGTGTTCTCTTAAAGTCAAAGGATTCGGTTCTCTCTTGTAATATAACTCCATTAGTAGCCTTGATTTCACCTTCTTAAGATGTAATTATACTCACATTATCGTTTAAGTATTATCAAACGTAATCCAAAACACTTCGAGTTATATTGATAGAAAACTTACTCACCAAATAAAGCTTGTTAGAGTTCTAAGTTACATATTTTACGAGCTGAAATGACCAAGCTATGTAACTAGTATATGTGGCTTTGATCGGGAATTCATTCATTCTAATGTTCGACAATATAAGCTTTAATCTTATAATACAACTACACGTGTTCTCTTAAAGTCAAAGGGTTCGGTCCATTCTTGTAGTAGTACTCCATTCGTAGCCTCGATTTCATGTTCTTAAAATGTAATTGTACGCACATTATCGTTTAAGTATTATCAAATGTAATCCAAAACACTTTGAGTTATATTGATAGAAAACTTGCTCACCAAGTAAAGCTTGGTAGAGTTCTCAGTTACGTATTTTAAGAGTTGAAATGACCAAAATATATAACAAGTATGGGTGGCTTTGATCAGGAATTCGTTCATTCTAATGTTCGACAATATAAGCTTTAATCTTATAATATAACTACATGTGTTCTCGAAAAGTCAAAGGGTTCGGTCCGTTCTTGTAGTAGAACTCCATTCGTAGCCTTGATTTTACCTTCTTAAGATGTAATTGTACGCACGTTATCGTTTAAATATTATCAAATGTAATTTAAAACACTTCGAATTATATAGATAGAAAACTTCCTTACCAAGTAAAGCTTGTTAGAGTTCTAAGTTACGTAGTTTACGAGTTGAAATGACCAAGCTGTATATAACAAGTATGAGTGGCTTTGATCGGGAATTCATTCATTCTAATGTTCGACAATATAAGCTTTAATCTTATAATATAACTACACGTGTTCTCTTAAAGTCAAAGGATTCGGTTCTCTCTTGTAATATAACTCCATTAGTAGCCTTGATTTCACCTTCTTAATATGTAATTATACTCACATTATCGTTTAAGTATTATCAAACGTAATCCAAAACACTTCGAGTTATATTGATAGAAAACTTGCTCACCAAATAAAGCTTGTTAGAGTTCTAAGTTAATTAGTTTACGAGTTGAAATAACCAAGCTATATAACAAGTATGAGTGGCTTTGATCGGGAATTCATTCATTCTAATGTTCGACAATATAAGCTTTAATCTTATAATACAACTACACGTGTTATTTTAAAGTCAAATGGTTCGGTCCATTATTGTAGTAGTACTCCATTCGTCGCCTCGATTTCACGTTCTCAAAATGTAATTGTACGCACATTATCGTTTAAGTATTATCAAATGTAATCCAAAACACTTTGAGTTATATTGATAGAAAACTTGCTCACCAAGTAAAGCTTGTTAGAGTTCTCAGTTACGTATTTTAAGAGTTGAAATGACCAAGCTATATAACAAGTATGGGTGGCTTTGATCAGGAATTCATTCATTCTAATGTTCGACAATATAAGCTTTAATCTTATAATATAACTACACGTGTTCTCGAAAAGTCAAAGGGTTCGGTCCGTTCTTGTAGTAGAACTCCATTCGTAGCCTTGATTTCACCTTCTTAAGATGTAATTGTACACACGTTATCGTTTAAATATTATCAAATGTAATTTAAAACACTTTGAATTATATTGATAGAAAACTTCCTTACCAAGTAAAGCTTGTTAGAGTTCTAAGTTACGTAGTTTACGAGTTGAAATGACCAAGCTGTATATAACAAGTATGAGTGGCTTTGATCGGGAATTCATTCATTCTAATGTTCGACAATATAAGCTTTAATCTTATAATATAACTACACGTGTTCTCTTAAAGTCAAAGGATTCGGTTCTCTCTTGTAATATAACTCCATTAGTAGCCTCGATTTCACCTTCTTAAGATGTAATTATACTCACATTATCGTTTAAGTATTATCAAACGTAATCCAAAACACTTCGAGTTATATTGATAGAAAACTTGCTCACCAAATAAAGCTTGTGAGAGTTCTAAGTTACGTATTTTACGAGTTGAAATGACCAAGCTATATAACAAGTATGAGTGGCTTTGATCGGGAATTCATTCATTCTAATGTTCGACAATATAAACTTTAATCTTATAATACAACTACACGTGTTCTTTTAAAGTCAAATGGTTCGGTCCATTATTGTAGTTGTACTGCATTCATCGCCTCGATTTCACGTTCTCAAAATGTAATTGTACGCACATTATCGTTTAAGTATTATCAAATGTAATCCAAAACACTTTGAGTTATATTGATAGAAAACTTGCTCACCAAGTAAAGCTTGTTAGAGTTCTCAGTTACGTATTTTAAGAGTTGAAATGACCAAGCTATATAACAAGTATGGGTGGCTTTGATCAGGAATTCATTCATTCTAATGTTCGACAATATAAGCTTTAATCTTATAATATAACTACACCTGTTCTCGAAAAGTCAAAGGGTTCGGTCTGTTCTTGTAGTAGAACTCCATTCGTAGCCTTGATTTCACCTTCTTAAGATGTAATTGTACGCACATTAACGTTTAAATATTATCAAATGTAATTTAAAACACTTCGAATTATATTGATAGAAAACTTCCTTACCAAGTAAAGCTTGTTAGAGTTCTAAGTTACGTAGTTTACGAGTTGAAATGACCAAGCTGTATATAACAAGTATGAGTGGCTTTGATCGGGAATTCATTCATTCTAATGTTAGAGAATATAAGCTTTAATCTTATAATATAACTACACGTGTTCTCTTAAAGTCAAAGGATTCGGTTCTCTCTTGTAATATAACTCCATTAGTAGCCTTGATTTCACCTTCTTAAGATGTAATTATACTCACATTATCGTTTAAGTATTATCAAACGTAATCCAAAACACTTCGAGTTATATTGATAGAAAACTTACTCACCAAATAAAGCTTGTTAGAGTTCTAAGTTACGTATTTTACGAGCTGAAATGACCAAGCTATGTAACTAGTATAAGTGGCTTTGATCGGGAATTCATTCATTCTAATGTTCGACAATATAAGCTTTAATCTTATAATACAACTACACGTGTTCTCTTAAAGTCAAAGGGTTCGGTCCATTCTTGTAGTAGTACTCCATTCGTAGCCTCGATTTCATGTTCTTAAAATGTAATTGTACGCACATTATCGTTTAAGTATTATCAAATGTAATCCAAAACACTTTGAGTTATATTGATAGAAAACTTGCTCACCAAGTAAAGCTTGTTAGAGTTCTCAGTTACGTATTTTAAGAGTTGAAATGACCAAGCTACATAACAAGTATGGGTGGCTTTGATCAGGAATTCATTCATTCTAATGTTCGACAATATAAGCTTTAATCTTATAATATAACTACACGTGTTCTCGAAAAGTCAAAGGGTTCGGTCCGTTCTTGTAGTAGAACTCCATTCGTAGCCTTGATTTCACCTTCTTAAGATGTAATTTTACGCACGTTATCGTTTAAATATTATCAAATGTAATTTAAAACACTTCGAATTATATTGATAGAAAACTTCCTTACCAAGTAAAGCTTGTTAGAGTTTTAAGTTACGTAGTTTACGAGTTGAAATGACCAAGCTGTATATAACAAGTATGAGTAGCTTTGATCGGGAATTCATTCATTCTAATGTTTGACAATATAAGCTTTAATCTTATAATATAAATACACGTGTTCTCTTAAAGTCAAAGGATTCGGTTCTCTCTTTTAATATAACTCCATTAGTAGCCTCGATTTCACCTTCTTAAGATGTAATTATACTCACATTATCGTTTAAGTACTATCAAACGTAATCCAAAACACTTCGAGTTATATTGATAGAAAACTTGCTCCACAAATAAAGCTTGTTAGACTTCTAAGTTACGTATTTTACGAGTTGAAATGACCAAGCTGTATATAACAAGTTTGAATGGCTTTGATCGGGAATTCATTCATTTTAATGTTCGACAATATAAGCTTTAATCTTATAATACAACTACACGTGTTATTTTAAAGTCAAATGGTTCGGTCCATTATCGTAGTAGTACTCCATTCGTCGCCTCGATTTCACGTTCTCAAAATGTAATTGTACGCACATTATCGTTTAAGTATTATCAAATGTAATCCAAAACACTTTGAGTTATATTGATAGAAAACTTGATCACCAAGTAAAGCTTGTTAGAGTTCTCAGTTACGTATTTTAAGAGTTGAAATGACCAAGCTATATAACAAGTATGGGTGGCTTTGATCAGGAATTCATTCATTCTAATGTTCGACAATATAAGCTTTAATATTAATATAACTACACGTTTTCTCGAAAAGTCAAAGGGTTCGGTCCGTTCTTGTAGTAGAACTCCATTCGTAGCCTTGATTTCACCTTCTTAAGATGTAATTGTACGCACGTTATCGTTTAAATATTATCAAATGTAATTTAAAACAATTCGAATTATATTGATAGAAAACTTTCTTACCAAGTAAAGCTTGTTATAGTTCTAAGTTACGTAGTTTACGAGTTGAAATGACCAAGCTGTATATAACAAGTATGAGTAGCTTTGATCGGGATTTCATTCATTCTAATGTTCGACAATATAAGCTTTGATCTTATAATATAACTACCCTTGTTCTCTTAAAGTCAAAGGATTCGGTTCTCTCCTGTAATATAACTCCATTAGTAGCCTCGATTTCACCTTCTTAAGATGGAATTATACTCACATTATCGTTTAAGTATTATCAAACGTAATCCAAAACACTTCAAGTTATATTGATAGAAAACTTGCTCACCAAATAAAGCTTGTTAGAGTTCTAAGTTACGTATTTTACGAGTTGAAATGACCAAGCTATATAACAAGTATGAGTGGCTTTGATCGGGAATTCATTCATTCTAATGTTCGATAATATAAGCATTAATCTTATAATACAACTACACGTGTTCTTTAAAAGTCAAATAGTTCAGTCAATTATTGTAGTAGTACTCCATTCGTCGCCTCGATTTCACGTTCTCAAAATGTAATTGTACGCACATTATCGTTTAAGTATTATCAAATGTAATCCAAAACATTTTGAGTTATATTGATAGAAAACTTGCTCACCAAGTAAAGCTTGTTAGAGTTCTCAGTTGCGTATTTTAAGAGTTGAAATGACCAAGCTATATAACAAGTATGGGTGGCTTTGATCACGAATTCATTCATTCTAATGTTCGACAATATAAGCTTTAATCTTATAATATAACAACACGTGTTCTAGAAAAATCAAAGGGTTCGGTCCGTTCTTGTAGTAGAACTCCATTCGTAGCCTTGATTTCACCTTCTTAAGATGTAATTGTACGCACGTTATCGTTTAAATATTATCAAATGTAATTTAAAACACTTCGAATTATATTGATAGAAAACTTCCTTACCAAGTAAAGCTTGTTAGAGTTTTAAGTTACGTAGTTTACGAGTTGAAATAACCAAGCTGTATATAACAAGTATGAGTGGCTTTGATCGGGAATTCATTCATTCTAATGTTCGACAATATAAGCTTTAATCTTATAATATAACTACACGTGTTCACTTAAAGTCAAAGGATTCGGTTCTCTCTTGTAATATAACTCCATTAGTAGCCTCGATTTCACCTTCTTAAGATGTAATTATACTCACATTATCGTTTAAGTATTATCAAACGTAATCCAAAACACTTCAAGTTATATTGATAGAAAACTTGCTCACCAAATAAAGCTTGTTAGAGTTCTAAGTTACGTATTTTACGAGTTGAAATGACCAAGCTATATAACAAGTATGAGTGGCTTTGATCGGGAATTCATTCATTCTAATGTTCGACAATATAAGCTTTAATCTTATAATACAACTACACGTGTTCTTTTAAAGTCAAATGGTTCGGTCCATTATTGTAGTAGTACTCCATTCGTCGCCTCGATTTCACGTTCTCAAAATGTAATTGTACGCACATTATCGTTTAAGTATTATCAAATGTAATTCAAAACACTTTGAGTTATATTGATAGAAAACTTGCTCACCAAGTAAAGCTTGTTAGAGTTCTCAGTTACGTATTTTAAGAGTTGAAATGACCAAGCTATATAACAAGTATGGGTGGCTTTGATCAGGAATTCATTCATTCTAATGTTCGACAATATAAGCTTTAATCTTATAATATAACTACACGTTTTCTCGAAAAGTCAAAGGGTTCGGTCCGTTCTTGTAGTAGAACTCCATTCGTAGCCTTGATTTCACCTTCTTAAGATGTAATTGTACGCACGTTATCGTTTAAATATTATCAAATGTAATTTAAAACAATTCGAATTATATTGATAGAAAACTTTCTTACCAAGTAAAGCTTGTTATAGCTCTAAGTTACGTAGTTTACGAGTTGAAAGGACCAAGCTGTATATAACAAGTATGAGTAGCTTTGATCGGGATTTCATTCATTCTAATGTTCGACAATATAAGCTTTGATCTTATAATATAACTACACGTGTTCTCTTAAAGTCAAAGGATTCGGTTCTCTCCTGTAATATAACTCCATTAGTAGCCTCGATTTCACCTTCTTAAGATGGAATTATACTCACATTATCGTTTAAGTATCATCAAACGTAATCCAAAACACTTCAAGTTATATTGATAGAAAACTTGCTCACCAAATAAAGCTTGTTAGAGTTCTAAGTTACGTATTTTACGAGTTGAAATGACCAAGCTATATAACAAGTATGAGTGGCTTTGATCGGGAATTCATTCATTCTAATGTTCGACAATATAAGCTTTAATCTTATAATACAACAACACGTGTTCTTTTAAAGTCAAATGGTTCGGTCCATTATTGTAGTAGTACTCCATTCGTCGCCTCGATTTCACATTCTTAAAATGTAATTGTACGTACATTATCGTTTAAGTATTATCAAATGTAATCCAAAACACTTTGAGTTATATTGATAGAAAATTTGCTCACCAAGTAAAGCTTGTTAGAGTTCTCAGTTATGTATTTTAAGAGTTGAAATGACCAAGCTATGTAACAAGTATGGGTGGCTTTGATAAGGAATTCATTGATTCTAATGTTCGACAACATAAGCTTTAATCTTATAATATAACTACATGTGTTCTCTTAAAGTCCAACGGTTCGTTTCTCTCTTGTAGTATAACTCCATTAGTAGGCTCGATTTCACCTTCTTAAGATGTAATTGTACGCACATTATCGTTTAAGTATTCTCAAATGTAATTTACAACACTTCGAGTTATATTGATAGAAATTTCCTTACCAAGTAAACCTTGTTAGAGTTCTAGGTTACGTAGTTTACGAGTTGAAATGACCAAGCTATATATAACCAGTATGAGTGGTTTTGATCGGGAATTCATTCATTCTAATGTTCGACAATATAAGCTTTAATCTTATAATATAACTACACGTGTTCTCTTAAAGTCAAAGGATTCGGTTCTCTCTTGTAATATAAGTTCATTAGTAGCCTCGATTTCACCTTCTTAAGATGTAATTATACTCACATTATCGTTTAAGTATTATCAAACGTAATACAAAACACTTCGAGTTATATTGATAGAAAACTTGCTCACCAAATAAAGCTTGTTAGAGTTCTAAGTTACGTATTTTACGAGTTGAAATGACCAAGCTATATAACAAGTATGAGTGGCTTTGATCAGGAATTCATTCATTCTAATGTTCGACAATATAAGCTTTAATCTTATAATACAACTACACGTGTTCTTTTAAAGTCAAATGGTTCGGTCCATTATTGTAGTAGTACTCCATTCGTCGCCTCGATTTCACGTTCTTAAAATGTAATTGTACGCACATTATCGTTTAAGTATTATCAAATGTAATCCAAAACACTTTGAGTTATATTGATAGAAAATTTGCTCACCAAGTAAAGCTTGTTAGAGTTCTCAGTTATGTATTTTAAGAGTTGAAATGACCAAGCTATGTAACAAGTATGGGTGGCTTTGATCAGAAATTCATTCATTCTAATGTTCGACAACATAAGCTTTAATCTTATAATATAACTACACGTGTTCTCTTAAAGTCAAAGGATTCAGTTCTCTCTTGTAATATAAGTCCATTAGTAGCCTCGATTTCACCTTCTTAAGATGTAATTATACTCACATTATCGTTTAAGTATTATCAAACGTAATACAAAACACTTCGAGTTATATTGATAGAAAACTTGCTCACCAAATAAAGCTTGTTAGAGTTCCAAGTTATGTATTTTACGAGTTGAAATGACCAAGCTATATAACAAGTATGAGTGGCTTTGATCAGGAATTCATTCATTCTAATGTTCGACAATATAAGCTTTAATCTTGTAATACAACTACACGTGTTCTTTTAAAGTCAAATGGTTCGGTCCATTACTGTAGTAGTACTCCATTCGTCGCCTCGATTTCACGTACTCAAAATGTAATTGTACGCACATTATCGTTTAAGTATTATCAAATGTAATCCAAAACACTTTGAGTTAGATTGATAGAAAACTTGCTCACCAAGTAAAGCTTGTTAGAGTTCTCAGTTACGTATTTTAAGAGTTGAAATGACCAAGCTATATAACAAGTATGGGTGGCTTTGATCAGGAATTCATTCATTCTAATGTTCCACAATATAAGTTTTAATCTTATAATATAACTACACGTGTTCTCGAAATGTCAAAGGGTTCGGTCTGTTCTTATAGTAGAACTCCATTCGTAGCCTTGATTTTACCTTATTAAGATGTAATTGTACGCACGTTATCGTTTAAATATTATCACATGTAATTTAAAACACTTCGAATTATATTGATAGAAAACTTCCTTACCAAGTAAAGCTTGTTAGAGTTCTAAGTTACGTAGTTTACGAGTTGAAATGGCCAAGCTGTATATAACAAGTATGAGTGGCTTTGATCGGGAATTCATTCATTCTAATGTTCGACAATATAAGCTTTAATCTTATAATATAACTACACGTGTTCTCTTAAAGTCAAAGGATTCGGTTCTCTCTTGTAATATAACTCCATTAGTAGCCTTGATTTCACCTTCTTAAGATGTAATTATACTCACATTATCGTTTAAGTATTATCAAACGTAATCCAAAACACTTCGAGTTATATTGATAGAAAACTTGCTCACCAAATAAAGCTTGTTAGAGTTCTAAGTTACGTATTTTACGAGTTGAAATGACCAAGCTATATAACAAGTATGAGTGGCTTTGATCAGGAATTCATTCATTCTAATGTTCGACAATATAAGCTTTAATCTTATAATACAACTACACGTGTTCTTTTAAAGTCAAATGGTTCGGTCCATTATTGTAGTAGTACTCCATTCGTCGCCTCGATTTCACGTTCTTAAAATGTAATTGTACGCACATTATCGTTTAAGTATTATCAAATGTAATCCAAAACACTTTGAGTTATATTGATAGAAAATTTGCTCACCAAGTAAAGCTTGTTAGAGTTCTCAGTTATGTATTTTAAGAGTTGAAATGACCAAGCTATGTAACAAGTATGGGTGGCTTTGATCAGAAATTCATTCATTCTAATGTTCGACAACATAAGCTTTAATCTTATAATATAACTACACGTGTTCTCTTAAAGTCAAAGGATTCGGTTCTCTCTTGTAATATAAGTCCATTAGTAGCCTCGATTTCACCTTCTTAAGATGTAATTATACTCACATTATCGTTTAAGTATTATCAAACGTAATACAAAACACTTCGAGTTATATTGATAGAAAACTTGCTCACCAAATAAAGCTTGTTAGAGTTCCAAGTTATGTATTTTACGAGTTGAAATGACCAAGCTATATAACAAGTATGAGTGGCTTTGATCAGGAATTCATTCATTCTAATGTTCGACAATATAAGCTTTAATCTTGTAATACAACTACACGTGTTCTTTTAAAGTCAAATGGTTCGGTCCATTACTGTAGTAGTACTCCATTCGTCGCCTCGATTTCACGTACTCAAAATGTAATTGTACGCACATTATCGTTTAAGTATTATCAAATGTAATCCAAAACATTTTGAGTTATATTGATAGATAACTTGCTCACCAAGTAAAGCTTGTTAGAGTTCTCAGTTACTTATTTTAAGAGTTGAAATGACCAAGCTATATAACAAGTATGGGTGGCTTTGATCAGGAATTCATTCATTCTAATGTTCCACAATATAAGTTTTAATCTTATAATATAACTACACGTGTTCTCGAAATGTCAAAGGGTTCGGTCTGTTCTTATAGTAGAACTCCATTCGTAGCCTTGATTTTACCTTATTAAGATGTAATTGTACGCACGTTATCGTTTAAATATTATCACATGTAATTTAAAACACTTCGAATTATATTGATAGAAAACTTCCTTACCAAGTAAAGCTTGTTAGAGTTCTAAGTTACGTAGTTTACGAGTTGAAATGACCAAGCTGTATATAACAAGTATGAGTGGTTTTGATCGGGAATTCATTCCTTCTAATGTTCGACAATATAAGCTTTAATCTTATTATATAACTACACGTGTTCTCTTAAAGTCAAAGGATTCGGTTCTCTCTTGTAATATAACTCCATTAGTAGCCTCGATTTCACCTTCTTAACATGTAATTATACTCACATTATCGTTTAAGTATTATCAAACGTAATCCAAAACATTTCGAGTTATATTGATAGAAAACTTGCTCACCAAATAAAGCTTGTTAGAGTTCTCAGTTACGTATTTTACGAGTTGAAATGACCAAGCTATATCACAAGTATGAGTGGCTTTGGTCTGGAATTCATTCATTCTAATGTTCGACAATATAAGCTTTAATCTTATAATACAACTACACGTGTTCTTTTAAAGTCAAATGGTTCGGTCCATTATTGTAGTAGTACTCCATTCGTCGCCTCGATTTCACGTTCTCAAAATGTAATTGTACGCACATTATCGTTTAAGTATTATCAAATGTAATCCAAAACACTTTGAGTTATATTGATAGAAAACTTGGTCACCAAGTAAAGCTTGTTAGAGTTCTCAGTTACATATTTTAAGAGTTGAAATGACCAAGCTATATAACAAGTATGGGTGGCTTTGATCAGGAATTCATTCATTCTAATGTTCGACAATATAAACTTTAATCTTATAATATAACTACACGTGTTCTCCAAAAATCAAAGGGTTCGGTCCGTTCTTGTAGTAGAACTCCATTCGTAGCCTTGATTTCACCTTCTTAAGATGTAATTGTACGCACGTTATCGTTTAAATATTATCAAATGTAATTTGAAACACTTCGAATTATATTGATAGAAAACATCCATACCAAGTAAAGCTTGTTAGAGTTCTAAGTTACGTAGTTTACGAGTTGAAATGACCAAGCTGTATATAACAAGTATGAGTGGCTTTGATCGGGAATTCATTCATTCTAATGTTCGATAATATAAGCTTTAATCTTATAATACAACTACACGTGTTCTTTTAAAGTCAATTGGTTCGGTCCATTATTGTAGTAGTACTCCATTCGTTGCCTCGATTTCACGTTCTGAAAATGTAATTGTACGCACATTATCGTTTAAGTATTATCAAATGTAATCCAAAACATTTTGAGTTATATTGATAGAAAACTTGCCACCAAGTAAAGCTTGTTAGAGTTCTCAGTTACGTATTTTACTATATAACAAGTATGGGTGGCTTTGATCAGGAATTCATTCATTCTAATGTTCGACAATATAAGCTTTAATCTTATAATATAACTACACGTGTTCTCGAAAAATCAAAGGGTTCGGTCCGTTCTTGTAGTAGAACTCCATTCGTAGCCTTGATTTCACCTTCTTAAGATGTAATTGTACGCACGTTATCGTTTAAATATTATCAAATGTAATTTAAAACACTTCGAATTATATTGATAGAAAACTTCCTTACCAAGTAAAGCTTGTTAGAGTTCTAAGTTACGTAGTTTACGAGTTGAAATGACCAAGCTGTATATAACAAGTATGAGTGGCTTTGATCGGGAATTCATTCATTCTAATGTTCGACAATATAAGCTTTAATCTTATAATATAACTACACGTGTTCTCGAAAAGTCAAAGGGTTCGATCCGTTCTTGTAGTAGAACTCCATTTGTAGCCTTGATTTCACCTTCTTAAGATGTAATTGTACGCACGTTATCGTTTAAATATTATCAAATGTAATTTAAAACATTTCGAATTATATTGATAGAAAACTTCCTTACCAAGTAAAGCTTGTTAGAGTTCTAAGTTACGTAGTTTACGAGTTGAAATGACCAAGCTGTATATAACAAGTATGAGTGGCTTTGATCGGGAATTCATTCATTCTAATGTTCGACAATATAAGCTTTAATCTTATAATATAACTACACGTGTTCTCGAAAAGTCAAAGGGTTCGGTCCGTTCTTGTAGTAGAACTCCATTCGTAGCCTTGATTTCACCTTCTTAAGATGTAATTGTACGCACGTTATCGTTTAAATATTATCAAATGTAATTTAAAACACTTCGAATTATATTGATAGAAAACTTCCTTACCAAGTAAAGCTTGTTAGAGTTCTAAGTTACGTAGTTTACGAGTTGAAATGACCAAGCTGTATATAACAAGTATGAGTGGTTTTGATCGGGAATTCATTCCTTCTAATGTTCGACAATATAAGCTTTAATCTTATTATATAACTACACGTGTTCTCTTAAAGTCAAAGGATTCGGTTCTCTCTTGTAATATAACTCCATTAGTAGCCTCGATTTCACCTTCTTAAGATGTAATTATACTCACATTATCGTTTAAGTATTATCAAACGTAATCCAAAACATTTCGAGTTATATTGATAGAAAACTTGCTCACCAAATAAAGCTTGTTAGAGTTCTCAGTTACGTATTTTACGAGTTGAAATGACCAAGCTATATCACAAGTATGAGTGGCTTTGGTCTGGAATTCATTCATTCTAATGTTCGACAATATAAGCTTTAATCTTATAATACAACTACACGTGTTCTTTTAAAGTCAAATGGTTCGGTCCATTATTGTAGTAGTACTCCATTCGTCGCCTCGATTTCACGTTCTCAAAATGTAATTGTACGCACATTATCGTTTAAGTATTATCAAATGTAATCCAAAACACTTTGAGTTATATTGATAGAAAACTTGGTCACCAAGTAAAGCTTGTTAGAGTTCTCAGTTACATATTTTAAGAGTTGAAATGACCAAGCTATATAACAAGTATGGGTGGCTTTGATCAGGAATTCATTCATTCTAATGTTCGACAATATAAACTTTAATCTTATTATATAACTACACGTGTTCTCCAAAAATCAAAGGGTTCGGTCCGTTCTTGTAGTAGAACTCCATTCGTAGCCTTGATTTCACCTTCTTAAGATGTAATTGTACGCACGTTATCGTTTAAATATTATCAAATGTAATTTGAAACACTTCGAATTATATTGATAGAAAACATCCATACCAAGTAAAGCTTGTTAGAGTTCTAAGTTACGTAGTTTACGAGTTGAAATGACCAAGCTGTATATAACAAGTATGAGTGGCTTTGATCGGGAATTCATTCATTCTAATGTTCGATAATATAAGCTTTAATCTTATAATACAACTACACGTGTTCTTTTAAAGTCAATTGGTTCGGTCCATTATTGTAGTAGTACTCCATTCGTTGCCTCGATTTCACGTTCTGAAAATGTAATTGTACGCACATTATCGTTTAAGTATTATCAAATGTAATCCAAAACATTTTGAGTTATATTGATAGAAAACTTGCCACCAAGTAAAGCTTGTTAGAGTTCTCAGTTACGTATTTTACTATATAACAAGTATGGGTGGCTTTGATCAGGAATTCATTCATTCTAATGTTCGACAATATAAGCTTTAATCTTATAATATAACTACACGTGTTCTCGAAAAATCAAAGGGTTCGGTCCGTTCTTGTAGTAGAACTCCATTCGTAGCCTTGATTTCACCTTCTTAAGATGTAATTGTACGCACGTTATCATTTAAATATTATCAAATGTAATTTAAAACACTTCGAATTATATTGATAGAAAACTTCCTTACCAAGTAAAGCTTGTTAGAGTTCTAAGTTACGTAGTTTACGAGTTGAAATGACCAAGCTGTATATAACAAGTATGAGTGGCTTTGATCGGGAATTCATTCATTCTAATGTTCGACAATATAAGCTTTAATCTTATAATATAACTACACGTGTTCTCGAAAAGTCAAAGGGTTCGATCCGTTCTTGTAGTAGAACTCCATTCGTAGCCTTGATTTCACCTTCTTAAGATGTAATTGTACGCACGTTATCGTTTAAATATTATCAAATGTAATTTAAAACACTTCGAATTATATTGATAAAAAACATCCATACCAAGTAAAGCTTGTTAGAGTTCTAAGTTACGTAGTTTAGGAGTTGAAATGACCAAGCTGTATATAACAAGTATGAGTGGCTTTGATCGGGAATTCATTCATTCTAATGTTCGACAATATAAGCTTTAATCTTATAATATAACTACACGTGTTCTCGAAAAGTCAAAGGGTTCGATCCGTTCTTGTAGTAGAACTCCATTCGTAGCCTTGATTTCACCTTCTTAAGATGTAATTGTACACACGTTATCGTTTAAATATTATCAAATGTAATTTAAAACACTTCGAATTATATTGATAGAAAACTTGCTCACCAAATAAAGTTTGTTAGAGTTCTAAGCTACGTATTTTACAAGTTTAAATGACCAAGCTATATAACAAGTATGAGTGGCTTTGATCGGGAATTCATTCATTCTAATGTTCGACAATATAAGCTTTAATCTTATAATACAACTACACGTGTTCTTTTAAAGTCAAATGGTTCGGTCCATTATTGTAGTAGTACTCCATTCGTCGCCTCGATTTCACATTCTTAAAATGTAATTGTACGTACATTATCGTTTAAGTATTATCAAATGTAATCCAAAACACTTTGAGGTATATTGATAGAAAATTTGCTCACTAAGTAAAGCTTGTTAGAGTTCTCAGTTATGTATTTTAAGAGTTGAAATGACCAAGCTATGTAACAAGTATGGGTGGCTTTGATCAGGAATTCATTGATTCTAATGTTCGACAACATAAGCTTTAATCTTATAATATAACTACACGTGTTCTCTTAAAGTCCAACGGTTCTCTCTTGTAGTATAACTCCATTAGTAGGCTCGATTTCACCTTCTTAAGATGTAATTGTACGCACATTATCGTTTAAGTATTCTCAAATGTAATTTACAACACTTCGAGTTATATTGATAGAAATTTCCTTACCAAGTAAACCTTGTTAGAGTTCTAGGTTACGTAGTTTACGAGTTGAAATGACCAAGCTATATATAACCAGTATGAGTGGTTTTGATCGGGAATTCATTCATTCTAATATTCGACAATAAAGCTTTAATCTTATAATATAACTACACGTGTTCTCTTAAAGTCAAAGGATTCGGTTCTCTCTTGTAATATAAGTCCATTAGTAGCCTCGATTTCACCTTCTTAAGATGTAATTATACTCACATTATCGTTTAAGTATTATCAAATGTAATACAAAACACTTCGAGTTATATTGATAGAAATTTCCTTACCAAGTAAACCTTGTTAGAGTTCTAGGTTACGTAGTTTACGAGTTGAAATGACCAAGCTATATATAACCAGTATGAGTGGTTTTGATCGGGAATTCATTCATTCTAATGTTCGACAATAAAGCTTTAATCTTATAATATAACTACACGTGTTCTCTTAAAGTCAAAGGATTCGGTTCTCTCTTGTAATATAAGTCCATTAGTAGCCTCGATTTCACCTTCTTAAGATGTAATTATACTCACATTATCGTTTAAGTATTATCAAATGTAATACAAAACACTTCGAGTTATATTGATAGAAAACTTGCTCACCAAATAAAGCTTGTTAGAGTTCCAAGTTATGTATTTTACGAGTTGAAATGACCAAGCTATATAACAAATATGAGTGGCTTTGATCAGGAATTCATTCATTCTAATGTTCGACAATATAAGCTTTAATCTTGTAATACAACTACACGTGTTCTTTTAAAGTCAAATGGTTCGGTCCATTACTGTAGTAGTACTCCATTCGTCGCCTCGATTTCACGTACTCAAAATGTAATTGTACGCACATTATCGTTTAAGTATTATCAAATGTAATCCAAAACACTTTGAGTTATATTGATAGAAAACTTGCTCACCAAGTAAAGCTTGTTAGAGTTCTCAGTTACGTATTTTAAGAGTTGAAATGACCAAGCTATATAACAAGTATGGGTGGCTTTGATCAGGAATTCATTCATTCTAATGTTCCACAATATAAGTTTTAATCTTATAATATAACTACACGTGTTCTCGAAATGTCAAAGGGTTCGGTCTGTTCTTATAGTAGAACTCCATTCGTAGCCTTGATTTTACCTTCTTAAGATGTAATTGTACGCACGTTATCGTTTAAATATTATCACATGTAATTTAAAACACTTCGAATTATATTGATAGAAAACTTCCTTACCAAGTAAAGCTTGTTAGAGTTCTAAGTTACGTAGTTTACGAGTTGAAATGACCAAGCTATATATAACAAGTATGAGTGGCTTTGATCGGGAATTCATTCATTCTAATGTTCGACAATATAAGCTTTAATCTTATAATATAACTACACGTGTTCTCTTAAAGTCAAAGGATTCGGTTCTCTCTTGTAATATAACTCCATTAGTAGCCTTGATTTCACCTTCTTAAGATGTAATTATACTCACATTATCGTTTAAGTATTATCAAACGTAATCCAAAACACTTCGAGTTATATTGATAGAAAACTTGCTCACCAAATAAAGCTTGTTAGAGTTCTAAGTTACGTATTTTACGAGTTGAAATGACCAAGCTATATAACAAGTATGAGTGGCTTTGATCGGGAATTCATTCATTCTAATATTCGACAATATAAGCTTTAATCTTATAATACAACTACACGTGTTCTTTTAAAGTCAAATGGTTCGGTCCATTATTGTAGTAGTACTCCATTCGTCGCCTCGATTTCACATTCTTAAAATGTAATTGTACATACATTATCGTTTAAGTATTATCAAATGTAATCCAAAACACTTTGAGTTATATTGATAGAAAATTTGCTCACCAAGTAAAGCCTGTTAGAGTTCTCAGTTATGTATTTTAAGAGTTGAAATGACCAAGCTATGTAACAAGTATGGGTGGCTTTGATCAGGAATTCATTCATTCTAATGTTCGACAACATAAGCTTTAATCTTATTATATAACTACACGTGTTCTCTTAAAGTCCAATGGTTCGGTTCTCTCTTGTAGTATAACTCCATTAGTAGGCTCGATTTCACCTTCTTAAGATGTAATTGTACGCACATTATCGTTTAAGTATTCTCAAATGTAATTTAAAACACTTCGAGTTATATTGATAGAAATTTCCTTACCAAGTAAACCTTGTTGGAGTTCTAGGTTACGTAGTTTATGAGTTGAATTGACCAAGCTATATTTAACCAGTATGAGTGGTTTTGTATCGGTAATTCATTCATTCTAATGTTCGACAATATAAGCTTTAATCTTATAATATAACTACACGTGTTCTCTTAAAGTTAAAGGATTCGGTTCTCTCTTGTAATATAACTCCATTAGTAGCCTCGATTTCACCTTCTTAAGATGTAATTATACTCACATTATCGTTTAAGTATTATCAAACGTAATCCAAAACACTTCGAGTTATATAGATAGAAAACTTGCTCACCAAATAAAGTTTGGTAGAGTTCTAAGTTACGTAGTATACGAGTTGAAATGACCAAGCTGTATATAACAAGTATGAGTTGCTTTGATCGGGAATTCATTCATTCTAATGTTCGACAATATAAGTTTTAATCTTATAATATAACTACACGTGTTCTTTTAAAGTCAAAGGATTCGGTTCTCTCTTGTAATATAACTCCATTAATAGCCTCGATTTCACCTTCTTAAGATGTAATTATACTCACATTATCGTTTAATTATTATCAAACGTAATACAAAACACTTCGAGTTATATTGATAGAAAACTTGCTCACCAAATAAAGCTTGTTAGAGTTCTCAGTTACGTATTTTACGAGTTGAAATGACCAAGCTATATCACAAGTATGAGTGGCTTTGGTCTGGAATTCATTCATTCTAATGTTCGACAATATAAGCTTTAATCTTATAATACAACTACACGTATTCTTTTAAAGTCAAATGGTTCGGTCCATTATTGTAGTAGTACTCCATTCGTCGCCTCGATTTAACGTTCCTAAAATGTAATTGTACGCACATTATCGTTTAAGTATTATCAAATGTAATCCAAAACACTTTGAGTCATATTGATAGAAAACTTGCTCACCAAGTAAAGCTTGTTAGAGTTCTCAGTTACGTATTTTAAGATTTGAAATGACCAAGCTATATAACAAGTATGGGTGGCTTTGATCAGGAATTCATTCATTCTAATGTTCGACAATATAAGCTTTAATCTTATAATATAACTACACGTGTTCTCTTAAAGTCCAATGGTTCGGTTCTCTCTTGTAGTATAACTCCATTAGTAGGCTCGATTTCACCTTCTTAAGATGTAATTGTACGCACATTATCGTTTAAGTATTCTCAAATGTAATTTAAAACACTTCGAGTTATATTGATAGAAATTTCCTTACCAAGTAAACCTTGTTGGAGTTCTAGGTTACGTAGTTTACGAGTTGAAATTACCAAGCTGTATATAACAAGTATGAGTGGCTTTCATCGGGAATTCATTCATTCTAATGTTCGACGATATAAGCTTTAATCTTATTATATAACTACACGTGTTCTCTTAAAGTCAAAGGATTCGGTTCTCTCTTGTAATATAACTCCATTAGTAGCCTCGATTTCACCTTCTTAAGATGTAATTATACTCACATTATCTTTTAAGTATTATCAAACGTAATCCAAAACACTTCGAGTTATATTGATAGTAAACTTGCTCACCAAATAAAGTTTGGTAGAGTTCTAAGTTACGTATTTTACGAGTTGAAATGACCAAGCTATATAACAAGTATGAGTGGCTTTGATCGGGAATTCATTCATTCTAATGTTCGACAATATAAGCTTTAATCTTATAATACAACTACACGTGTTCTTTTAAAGTCAAATGGTTCGGTCCATTATTGTAGTAGTACTCCATTCGTCGCCTCGATTTCACGTTCTTAAAATGTAATTGTACGCACATTATCGTTTAAGTATTATCGAATGTAATCTAAAACACTTTGAGTTATATTGATAGAAAACTTGCTCAACAATTAAAGCTTGTTAGAGTTCTCAGTTATGTATTTTAAGAGTTGAAATGACCAAGCTATATAACAAGTATGGGTGGCTTTGATCAGGAATTCATTCATTCTAATGTTCGACAATATAAGCTTTAATCTTATAATATAACTACACGTGTTCTCTTAAAGTCCAATGGTTCGGTTCTCTCTTGTAGTATAACTCCATTAGTAGCCTCGATTTCACCTTCTTAAGATGTAATTATACTCACATTATCGTTTAAGTATTATCAAACGTAATCCAAAACACTTCGAGTTATATTGATAGAAAACTTGCTCACCAAATAAAGTTTGGTAGAGTTCTAAGTTACGTAGTATACGAGTTGAAATGACCAAGTTGTATATAACAAGTATGAGTTGCTTTGATCGGGAATTCATTCATTCTAATGTTCGACAATATAAGCTTTAATCTTATCATACAACTACACGTGTTCTTTTAAAGTCAAATGGTTCGGTCCATTATTGTAGTAGTACTCCATTCGTCGCCTCGATTTCACGTTCTCAAAATGTAATTGTACGCACATTATCGTTTAAGTATTATCAAATGTAATCCAAAACACTTTGAGTTATATTGATAGAAAACTTGCTCACCAAGTAAAGCTTGTTAGAGTTCTCAGTTACGTATTTTAAGAGTTGAAATGACCAAGCTATATAACAAGTATAGGTGGCTTTGATCAGGAATTCATTCATTCTAATATTCGACAATATAAGCTTTAATCTTATAATATAACTACACGTGTTCTCTTAAAGTCCAATGGTTCGGTTCTCTCTTGTAGTATAACTCCATTAGTAGGCTCGATTTCACCTTCTTAAGATGTAATTGTACGCACATTATCGTTTAAGTATTCTCAAATGTAATTTAAAACACTTTGAGTTATATTGATAGAAAACTTGCTCACCAAATAAAGCTTGTTAGAGTTCTAAGTTACGTATTTTACGAGTTGGAATGACCAAGCTATATAACAAGTATGAGTGGTTTTGATCGGGAATTCATTCATTCTAATATTCGACAATATAAGCTTTAATCTTATAATATAACTACACGTGTTCTCTTAAAGTCCAATGGTTCGGTTCTCTCTTGTAGTATAACTCCATTAGTAGGCTCGATTTCACATTCTTAAGATGTATTTGTACGCACATTATCGTTTAAGTATTCTCAAATATAATTTAAAACATTTCGAGTTATATTGATAGAAATATCCTTACCAAGTAAACCTTGTTAGAGTTCTAGGTTACGTAGTTTACGAGTTGAAATTACCAAGCTGTATATAACAAGTATGAGTGGCTTTGATCGGGAATTCATTCATTCTAATGTTCGACGATATAAGCTTTAATCTTATTATATAACTACACGTGTTCTCTTAAAGTCAAAGGATTCGGTTCTCTCTTGTAATATAACTCCATTAGTAGCCTCGATTTCACCTTCTTAAGATGTAATTATACTCACATTATCGTTTAAGTATTATCAAACGTAATCCAAAACACTTCGAGTTATATTGATAGAAAACTTGCTCACCAAATAAAGTTTGGTAGAGTTCTACGTTACGTATTTTACGAGTTGAAATGACCAAGCTATATAACAAGTATGAGTGGCTTTGATCGGGAATTCATTCATTCTAATGTTTGACAATATAAGCTTTAATCTTATAATACAACTACACGTGTTCTTTTAAAGTCAAATGGTTCGGTCTATTATTGTACTAGTACTCCATTCGTCGCCTCGATTTCACGTTCTTAAAATGTAATTGTACGCACATTATAGTTTAAGTATTATCGAATGTAATCTAAAACACTTTGAGTTATATTGATAGAAAACTTGCTCAACAATTAAAGCTTGTTAGAGTTCTCAGTTACGTATTTTAAGAGTTGAAATGACCAAGCTATATAACAAGTATGGGTGGCTTTGATCAGGAATTCATTCATTCTAATGTTCGACAATATAAGCTTTAATCTTATAATATAACTACACGTGTTCTCTTAAAGTCCAATGGTTTGGTTCTCTCTTGTAGTATAACTCCATTAGTAGGCTCGATTTCACCTTCTTAAGATGTAATTATACGCACATTATCGTTTAAGTATTCTCAAATGTAATTTAAAACACTTCGAGTTATATTGATAGAAATGTCCTTACCAAGTAAACCTTGTTAGAGTTCTAGGTTACGTAGTTTACGAGTTGAATTGACCAAGCTATATATGACCAGTATGAGTGGTTTTGATCGGTAATTCATTCATTCTAATGTTCGACAATATAAGCTTTAATCTTATAATATAACTACACGTGTTCTCTTAAAGTTAAAGGATTCGGTTCTCTCTTGTAATATAACTCCATTAGTAGCCTCGATTTCACCTTCTTAAGATGTAATTATACTCACATTATCATTTAAGTATTATCAAACGTAATCCAAAACACTTCGAGTTATATAGATAGAAAACTTGCTCACCAAATAAAGTTTGGTAGAGTTCTAAGTTACGTAGTATACAAGTTGAAATGACCAAGCTGTATATAACAAGTATGAGTTGCTTTGATCGGGAATTCATTCATTCTAATGTTCGACAATATAAGCTTTAATCTTATAATATAACTACACGTGTTCTTTTAAAGTCAAAGGATTCGGTTCTCTCTTGTAATATAACTCCATTAGTAGCCTCGATTTCACCTTCTTAAGATGTAATTATACTCACATTATCGTTTAATTATTATCAAACGTAATACAAAACACTTCGAGTTATATTGATAGAAAACTTGCTCACCAAATAAAGCTTGTTAGAGTTCTAAGTTACGTATTTTACGATTTGAAATGACCAAGCTATATAACAAGTATGGGTGGCTTTGATCAGGAATTCATTCATTCTAATGTTCGACAATATAAGCTTTAATCTTATAATATAACTACACGTGTTCTCTTAAAGTCCAATGGTTTGGTTCTCTCTTGTAGTATAACTCCATTAGTAGGCTCGATTTCACCTTCTTAAGATGTAATTGTACGCACATGATCATTTAAGTATTCTCAAATGTAATTTAAAACACTTCGAGTTATATTGATAGAAATTTCCTTACCAAGTAAACCTTGTTAGAGTTCTAGTTTACGTAGTTTACGAGTTGAATTGACCAAGCTATATATAACCAGTATGAGTGGTTTTGATCGGGAATTCATTCATTCTAATGTTCGACAATATAAGCTTTAATCTTATAATATAACTACATGTGTCCTCGAAAAGTCAAAGGGTTCAGTCCGTTCTTGTAGTAGAACTCCATTCGTAGCCTTGATTTCACCTTCTTAAGATGTAATTGTACGCACATTATCGTTTAAATATTATCAAATGTAATTTAAAACACTTAGAATTATATTGATAGAAAACTTCCTTACCAAGTAAAGCTTGTTAGAGTTCTAAGTTACGTAGTTTACGAGTTGAAATGACCAAGCTATATAACAAGTATGAGTGGCTTTGATCGGGAATTCATTCATTCTAATGTTCGACAATATAAGCTTTAATCTTATAATATAACTACACGTGTTCTCTTAAAGTCCAATGGTTCGGTTCTCTCTTGTAGTATAACTCCATTAGTATGCTCGATTTCACCTTCTTAAGATGTAATTATACTCACATTATCGTTTAATTATTATCAAACGTAATACAAAACACTTCGAGTTATATTGATAGAAAACTTGCTCACCAAATAAAGCTTGTTAGAGTTCTAAGTTACGTATTTTACGAGTTGAAATGACCAAGCTATATAACAAGTATGAGTGGCTTTGATCGGGAATTCATTCATTCTAATATTCGACAATATAAGCTTTAATCTTATAATACAACTACACGTGTTCTCTTAAAGTCAAAAGGTGCGGTCCATTCTTTTAGTAGTACTCCATTCGTAGCCTCGATTTCACATTTTTAAAATGTAATTGTACGCACATTATCGTTTAAATATTATCAAATGTAATTTAAAACACATCGAATTATATTGATAGAAAACTTCCTTACCAAGTAAAGCTTGTTAGAGTTCTAAGTTACGTAGTTTACGAGTTGAAATGACCAAGCTATATGTAACAAGTATGAGTGGCTTTGATCAGGAATTGATTCATTCAAATGTTCGACAATTTAAGCTTTAATCTTATAATATAACTACACGTGTTCTCTTAAAGTCCAATGGTTCGGTTCTCTCTTGTAGTATAACTCCATTAGTAAGCTCGATTTCACCTTCTTAAGATGTAATTGTACGCACATTATCGTTTAAGTATTGTCAAATGTAATTTAAAACACTTCGAATTATATTAATAGAAATTTCCTTACCAAGTAAACCTTGTTAGAGTTCTAGGTTACGTAGTTTACGAGTTGAAATGACCAAGCTATATATAACCAGTATGAGTGGCTTTGATCAGGAATTCATTCATTCTAATGTTCGACAATATAAGCTTTAATCTTATAATATAACTACACGTGTTCTCGAAAAGTCAAAGGGTTCAGTCCGTTCTTGTAGTAGAACTCCATTCGTAGCCTTGATTTCACCTTCTTAAGATGTAATTGTACGCACATTATCGTTTAAATATTATCAAATGTAATTTAAAACACTTCGAATTATATTGATAGAAAACTTCCTTACCAAGTAAAGCTTGTTAGAGTTCTAAGTTACGTAGTTTACGAGTTGAAATGACCAAGCTATATAACAAGTATGAGTGGCTCTGATCGGAAATTCATTCATTCTAATGTTCGACAATATAAGCTTTAATCTTATAATATAACTACACGTGTTCTCTTAAAGTCCAATGGTTCGGTTCTCTCTTGTAGTATAACTCCATTAGTATGCTCGATTTCACCTTCTTAATATTTAATTATACGCATATTATCGTTTAAGTATTATCAAATGTAATCCAAAACACTTTGAGTTATATTGATAGAAAACTTGCTCACCAAATAAAGCTTGTTAGAGTTCTAAGTTACGTATTTTACGAGTTGGAATGACCAAGCTATATAACAAGTATGAGTGGCTTTGATCGGGAATTCATTCATTCTAATATTCGACAATATAAGCTTTAATCTTATAATATAACTACACGTGTTCTCTTAAAGTCCAATGGTTCGGTTCTCTCTTGTAGTATAACTCCATTAGTAGGCTCGATTTCACATTCTTAAGATGTATTTGTACGCACATTATCGTTTAAGTATTCTCAAATATAATTTAAAACACTTCGAGTTATATTGATAGAAATTTCCTTACCAAGTAAACCTTGTTAGAGTTCTAGGTTACGTAGTTTACGAGTTGAAATTACCAAGCTGTATATAACAAGTATGAGTGGCTTTGATCGGGAATTCATTCATTCTAATGTTCGACGATATAAGCTTTAATCTTATTATATAACTACACGTGTTCTCTTAAAGTCAAAGTATTCGGTTCTCTCTTGTAATATAACTCCATTAGTAGCCTCGATTTCACCTTCTTAAGATGTAATTATACTCACATTATCGTTTAAGTATTATCAAACGTAATCCAAAACACTTCGAGTTATATTGATAGAAAACTTGCTCACCAAATAAAGTTTGGTAGAGTTCTACGTTACGTATTTTACGAGTTGAAATGACCAAGCTATATAACAAGTATGAGTGGCTTTGATCGGGAATTCATTCATTCTAATGTTCGACAATATAAGCTTTAATCTTATAATACAACTACACGTGTTCTTTTAAAGTCAAATGGTTCGGTCCATTATTGTAGTAGTACTCCATTCGTCGCCTCGATTTCACGTTCTTAAAATGTAATTGTACGCACATTATAGTTTAAGTATTATCGAATGTAATCTAAAACACTTTGAGTTATATTGATAGAAAACTTGCTCAACAATTAAAGCTTGTTAGAGTTCTCAGTTACGTATTTTAAGAGTTGAAATGACCAAGCTATATAACAAGTATGGGTGGCTTTGATCAGGAATTCATTCATTCTAATGTTCGACAATATAAGCTTTAATCTTATAATATAACTACACGTGTTCTCTTAAAGTCCAATGGTTCGGTTCTCTCTTGTAGTATAACTCCATTAGTAGGCTCGATTTCACATTCTTAAGATGTATTTGTACGCACATTATCGTTTAAGTATTTTCAAATATAATTTAAAACACTTCGAGTTATATTGATAGAAATTTCCTTACCAAGTAAACCTTGTTAGAGTTCTAGGTTACGTAGTTTACGAGTTGAAATTACCAAGCTGTATATAACAAGTATGAGTGGCTTTGATCGGGAATTCATTCATTCTAATGTTCGACGATATAAGCTTTAATCTTATTATATAACTACACGTGTTCTCTTAAAGTCAAAGGATTCGGTTCTCTCTTGTAATATAACTCCATTAGTAGCCTCGATTTCACCTTCTTAAGATGTAATTATACTCACATTATCGTTTAAGTATTATCAAACGTAATCCAAAACACTTCGAGTTATATTGATAGAAAACTTGCTCACCAAATAAAGTTTGGTAGAGTTCTACGTTACGTATTTTACGAGTTGAAATGACCAAGCTATATAACAAGTATGAGTGGCTTTGATCGGGAATTCATTCATTCTAATGTTCGACAATATAAGCTTTAATCTTATAATATAACTACACGTGTTCTCTTAAAGTCCAATGGTTCGGTTCTCTCTTGTAGTATAACTCCATTAGTAGGCTCGATTTCACCTTCTTAAGATGTAATTGTACGCACATTATCATTTAAGTATTCTCAAATGTAATTTAAAACACTTCGAGTTATATTGATAGAAATTTCCTTACCAAGTAAACCTTGTTAGAGTTCTAGTTTACGTAGTTTACGAGTTGAATTGACCAAGCTATATATAACCAGTATGAGTGGTTTTGATCGGGAATTCATTCATTCTAATGTTCGACAATATAAGCTTTAATCTTATAATATAACTACACGTGTTCTCTTAAAGTTAAAGGATTCGGTTCTCTCTTGTAATATAACTCCATTAGTAGCCTCGATTTCACCTTCTTAAGATGTAATTATACTCACATTATCGTTTAAGTATTATCAAACGTAATCCAAAACACTTCAAGTTATATTGATAGAAAACTTGCTCACCAAATAAAGTTTGGTAGAGTTCTAAGTTACGTAGTATACGAGTTGAAATGAACAAGCTGTATATAACAAGTATGAGTGGCTTTGATCGGGAATTCATTCATTCTAATGTTCGACAATATAAGCTTTAATTTTATAATATAACTACACGTGTTCTCTTAAAGTCCAATGGTTCGGTTCTCTCTTGTAGTATAACTCCATTAGTAAGCTCGATTTCACCTTCTTAAGATGTAATTGTACGCACATTATCATTTAAGTATTCTCAAATGTAATTTAAAACACTTCGAGTTATATTGATAGAAATTTCCTTACCAAGTAAACCTTGTTAGAGTTCTAGTTTACGTAGTTTACGAGTTGAATTGACCAAGCTATATATAACCAGTATGAGTGGTTTTGATCGGGAATTCATTCATTCTAATGTTCGACAATATAAGCTTTAATCTTATAATATAACTACACGTGTTCTCTTAAAGTTAAAGGATTCGGTTCTCTCTTGTAATATAACTCCATTAGTAGCCTCGATTTCACCTTCTTAAGATGTAATTATACTCACATTATCGTTTAAGTATTATCAAACGTAATCCAAAACACTTCAAGTTATATTGATAGAAAACTTGCTCACCAAATAAAGTTTGGTAGAGTTCTAAGTTACGTAGTATACGAGTTGAAATGAACAAGCTGTATATAACAAGTATGAGTGGCTTTGATCGGGAATTCATTCATTCTAATGTTCGACAATATAAGCTTTAATCTTATAATATAACTACACGTGTTCTCTTAAAGTCAAAGGATTCGGTTCTCTCTTGTAATATAACTCCATTAGTAGCCTCGATTTCACCTTCTTAAGATGTAATTATACTCACGTTATCGTTTAATTATTATCAAACGTAATACAAAACACTTCGAGTTATATTGATAGAAAACTTGCTCACCAAATAAAGCTTGTTAGAGTTCTAAGTTACGTATTTTACGAGTTGAAATGACCAAGCTATATAACAAGTATGAGTGGCTTTGATCGGGAATTCATTCATTCTAATGTTCGACAATATAAGCTTTAATCTTATAATACAACTACACGTGTTCTTTTAAAGTCAAATGGTTCGGTCCATTATTGTAGTAGTACTCCATTCGTTGCCTCAATTTCATGTTCTTAAAATGTAATTGTACGCACATTATCGTTTAAGTATTATCAAATGTAATCCAAAACACTTTGAGTTATATTGATAGAAAACTTGCTCACCAAGTAAAGCTTGTTAGAGTTCTCAGTTACGTATTTTAAGATTTGAAATGACCAAGCTATATAACAAGTATGGGTGGCTTTGATCAGGAATTCATTCATTCTAATGTTCGACAATATAAGCTTTAATCTTATAATATAACTACACGTGTTCTCGAAAAGTCAAAGGGTTCAGTCTGTTCTTGTAGTAGAACTCCATTCGTAGCCTTGATTTCACCTTCTTAAGATGTAATTGTACGCACGTTATCGTTCAAATATTATCAAATGTAATTTAAAACACTTCGAATTATATTGATAGAAAACTTCCTTACCAAGTAAAGCTTGTTAGAGTTCTCAGTTACGTAGTTTACTAGTTGAAATGACCAAGCTATATATAACAAGTATGAGTGGCTTTGATCGGGAATTCATTCATTCTAATGTTCGACAATATAAGCTTTAATCTTATAATATAACTACACGTGTTCTCTTAAAGTCCAATGGTTCGGTTCTCTCTTGTAGTATAACTCCATTAGTAGGCTCGATTTCACCTTCTTAAGATGTAATTGTACGCACATTATCGTTTAAGTATTCTCAAATGTAATTTCAAACACTTCGAGTTATATTGATAGAAATTTCCTTACCAAGTAAACCTTGTTAGAGTTCTAGGTTACGTAGTTTACGAGTTAAAATGACCAAGCTATATATAACCAGTATGAGTGGCTTTGATCAGGAATTAATTCATTCTAATGTTCGACAATATAAGCTTTAATCTTATAATATAACTACACGTGTTCTCTTAAAGTTAAAGGATTCGGTTCTCTCTTGTAATATAACTCCATTAGTAGCCTCGATTTCACCTTCTTAAGATGTAATTATACTCACATTATCGTTTAATTATTATCAAACGTAATACAAAACACTTCGAGTTATATTGATAGAAAACTTGCTCACCAAATAACGCTTGTTAGAGTTCCAAGTTACTTATTTTACGAGTTGAAATGACCAAGCTATATAACAAGTATGAGTGGCTTTGATCGGGAATTCATTCATTCTAATGTTCGACAATATAAGCTTTAATCTTATAATATAACTACACGTGTTCTCTTAAAGTCAAAGGATACGGTTCTCTCTTGTAATATAACTCCATTAGTAGCCTCGATTTCACCTTCTTAAGATGTAATTATACTCACATTATTGTTTAATTATTATCAAACGTAATACAAAACACTTCGAGTTATATTGATAGAAAACTTGCTCACCAAATAAAGCTTGTTAGAGTTCTAAGTTACGTATTTTACGAGTTGAAATGACCAAGCTATATAACAAGTATGAGTGGCTTTGATCGGGAATTCATTCATTCTAATGTTCGACAATATAAGTTTTAATCTTATAATACAACTACACGTGTTCTCTTAAAGTCAAAGGGTTCGGTCCATTCTTGTAGTAGTACTCCATTCGTCGCCTCAATTTCATGTTCTTAAAATGTAATTGTACACACATTATCGTTTAAGTATTATCAAATGTAATCCAAAACACTTTGAGTTATATTGATAGAAAACTTGCTCACCAAGTAAAGCTTGTTAGAGTTCTCAGTTACGTATTTTAAGATTTGAAATGACCAAGCTATATAACAAGTATGGGTGGCTTTGATCAGGAATTCATTCATTCTAATGTTCGACAATATAAGCTTTAATCTTATAATAAACTACACGTGTTCTCGAAAAGTCAAAGGGTTCAGTCTGTTCTTGTAGTAGAACTCCATTCGTAGCCTTGATTTCACCTTCTTAAGATGTAATTGTACGCACGTTATCGTTTAAATATTATCAAATGTAATTTAAAACACTTCGAATTATATTGATAGAAAACTTCCTTACCAAGTAAAGCTTGTTAGAGTTCTCAGTTACGTAGTTTACTAGTTGAAATGACCAAGCTATATATAACAAGTATGAGTGGCTTTGATCGGGAATTCATTCATTCTAATGTTCGACAATATAAGCTTTAATCTTATAATATAACTACACGTGTTCTCTTAAAGTCCAATGGTTCGGTTCTCTCTTGTAGTATAACTCCATTAGTGGGCTCGATTTCACCTTCTTAAGATGTAATTGTACGCACATTATCGTTTAAGTATTCTCAAATGTAATTTCAAACACTTCGAGTTATATTGATAGAAATTTCCTTACCAAGTAAACCTTGTTAGAGTTCTAGGTTACGTAGTTTACGAGTTAAAATGACCAAGCTATATATAACCAGTATGAGTGGCTTTGATCAGGAATTAATTCATTCTAATGTTCGACAATATAAGCTTTAATCTTATAATATAACTACACGTGTTCTCTTAAAGTTAAAGGATTCGGTTCTCTCTTGTAATATAACTCCATTAGTAGCCTCGATTTCACCTTCTTAAGATGTAATTATACTCACATTATCGTTTCATTATTATCAAACGTAATACAAAACACTTCGAGTTATATTGATAGAAAACTTGCTCACCAAATAACGCTTGTTAGAGTTCCAAGTTACTTATTTTACGAGTTGAAATGACCAAGCTATATAACAAGTATGAGTGGCTTTGATCGGGAATTCATTCATTCTAATGTTCGACAATATAAGCTTTAATCTTATAATATAACTACACGTGTTCTCTTAAAGTCAAAGGATACGGTTCTCTCTTGTAATATAACTCCATTAGTAGCCTCGATTTCACCTTCTTAAGATGTAATTATACTCACATTATCGTTTAAGTATTATCAAACGTAATCCAAAACACTTCAAGTTATATTGATAGAAAACTTGCTCACCAAATAAAGTTTGGTAGAGTTCTAAGTTACGTAGTATACGAGTTGAAATGAACAAGCTGTATATAACAAGTATGAGTGGCTTTGATCGGGAATTCATTCATTCTAATGTTCGACAATATAAGCTTTAATCTTATAATATAACTACACGTGTTCTCTTAAAGTCCAATGGTTCGGTTCTCTCTTGTAGTATAACTCCATTAGTAAGCTCGATTTCACCTTCTTAAGATGTAATTGTACGCACATTATCATTTAAGTATTCTCAAATGTAATTTAAAACACTTCGAGTTATATTGATAGAAATTTCCTTACCAAGTAAACCTTGTTAGAGTTCTAGTTTACGTAGTTTACGAGTTGAATTGACCAAGCTATATATAACCAGTATGAGTGGTTTTGATCGGGAATTCATTCATTCTAATGTTCGACAATATAAGCTTTAATCTTATAATATAACTACACGTGTTCTCTTAAAGTTAAAGGATTCGGTTCTCTCTTGTAATATAACTCCATTAGTAGCCTCGATTTCACCTTCTTAAGATGTAATTATACTAACATTATCGTTTAAGTATTATCAAACGTAATCCAAAACACTTCAAGTTATATTGATAGAAAACTTGCTCACCAAATAAAGTTTGGTAGAGTTCTAAGTTACGTAGTATACGAGTTGAAATGAACAAGCTGTATATAACAAGTATGAGTGGCTTTGATCGGGAATTCATTCATTCTAATGTTCGACAATATAAGCTTTAATCTTATAATATAACTACACGTGTTCTCTTAAAGTCAAAGGATTCGGTTCTCTCTTGTAATATAACTCCATTAGTAGCCTCGATTTCACCTTCTTAAGATGTAATTATACTCACATTATCGTTTAATTATTATCAAACGTAATACAAAACACTTCGAGTTATATTGATAGAAAACTTGCTCACCAAATAAAGCTTGTTAGAGTTCTAAGTTACGTATTTTACGAGTTGAAATGACCAAGCTATATAACAAGTATGAGTGGCTTTGATCGGGAATTCATTCATTCTAATGTTCGACAATATAAGCTTTAATCTTATAATACAACTACACGTGTTCTTTTAAAGTCAAATGGTTCGGTCCATTATTGTAGTAGTACTCCATTCGTTGCCTCAATTTCATGTTCTTAAAATGTAATTGTACGCACATTATCGTTTAAGTATTATCAAATGTAATCCAAAACACTTTGAGTTATATTGATAGAAAACTTGCTCACCAAGTAAAGCTTGTTAGAGTTCTCAGTTACGTATTTTAAGATTTGAAATGACCAAGCTATATAACAAGTATGGGTGGCTTTGATCAGGAATTCATTCATTCTAATGTTCGACAATATAAGCTTTAATCTTATAATATAACTACACGTGTTCTCGAAAAGTCAAAGGGTTCAGTCTGTTCTTGTAGTAGAACTCCATTCGTAGCCTTGATTTCACCTTCTTAAGATGTAATTGTACGCACGTTATCGTTTAAATATTATCAAATGTAATTTAAAACACTTCGAATTATATTGATAGAAAACTTCCTTACCAAGTAAAGCTTGTTAGAGTTCTCAGTTACGTAGTTTACTAGTTGAAATGACCAAGCTATATATAACAAGTATGAGTGGCTTTGATCGGGAATTCATTCATTCTAATGTTCGACAATATAAGCTTTAATCTTATAATATAACTACACGTGTTCTCTTAAAGTCCAATGGTTCGGTTCTCTCTTGTAGTATAACTCCATTAGTAGGCTCGATTTCACCTTCTTAAGATGTAATTGTACGCACATTATCGTTTAAGTATTCTCAAATGTAATTTCAAACACTTCGAGTTATATTGATAGAAATTTCCTTACCAAGTAAACCTTGTTAGAGTTCTAGGTTACGTAGTTTACGAGTTAAAATGACCAAGCTATATATAACCAGTATGAGTGGCTTTGATCAGGAATTAATTCATTCTAATGTTCGACAATATAAGCTTTAATCTTATAATATAACTACACGTGTTCTCTTAAAGTTAAAGGATTCGGTTCTCTCTTGTAATATAACTCCATTAGTAGCCTCGATTTCACCTTCTTAAGATGTAATTATACTCACATTATCGTTTAATTATTATCAAACGTAATACAAAACACTTCGAGTTATATTGATAGAAAACTTGCTCACCAAATAACGCTTGTTAGAGTTCCAAGTTACTTATTTTACGAGTTGAAATGACCAAGCTATATAACAAGTATGAGTGGCTTTGATCGGGAATTCATTCATTCTAATGTTCGACAATATAAGCTTTAATCTTATAATATAACTACACGTGTTCTCTTAAAGTCAAAGGATACGGTTCTCTCTTGTAATATAACTCCATTAGTAGCCTCGATTTCACCTTCTTAAGATGTAATTATACTCACATTATTGTTTAATTATTATCAAACGTAATACAAAACACTTCGAGTTATATTGATAGAAAACTTGCTCACCAAATAAAGCTTGTTAGAGTTCTAAGTTACGTATTTTACGAGTTGAAATGACCAAGCTATATAACAAGTATGAGTGGCTTTGATCGGGAATTCATTCATTCTAATGTTCGACAATATAAGCTTTAATCTTATAATACAACTACACGTGTTCTCTTAAAGTCAAAGGGTTCGGTCCATTCTTGTAGTAGTACTCCATTCGTCGCCTCAATTTCATGTTCTTAAAATGTAATTGTACGCACATTATCGTTTAAGTATTATCAAATGTAATCCAAAACACTTTGAGTTATATTGATAGAAAACTTGCTCACCAAGTAAAGCTTGTTAGAGTTCTCAGTTACGTATTTTAAGATTTGAAATGACCAAGCTATATAACAAGTATGGGTGGCTTTGATCAGGAATTCATTCATTCTAATGTTCGACAATATAAGCTTTAATCTTATAATAAACTACACGTGTTCTCGAAAAGTCAAAGGGTTCAGTCTGTTCTTGTAGTAGAACTCCATTCGTAGCCTTGATTTCACCTTCTTAAGATGTAATTGTACGCACGTTATCGTTTAAATATTATCAAATGTAATTTAAAACACTTCGAATTATATTGATAGAAAACTTCCTTACCAAGTAAAGCTTGTTAGAGTTCTCAGTTACGTAGTTTACTAGTTGAAATGACCAAGCTATATATAACAAGTATGAGTGGCTTTGATCGGGAATTCATTCATTCTAATGTTCGACAATATAAGCTTTAATCTTATAATATAACTACACGTGTTCTCTTAAAGTCCAATGGTTCGGTTCTCTCTTGTAGTATAACTCCATTAGTAGGCTCGATTTCACCTTCTTAAGATGTAATTGTACGCACATTATCGTTTAAGTATTCTCAAATGTAATTTCAAACACTTCGAGTTATATTGATAGAAATTTCCTTACCAAGTAAACCTTGTTAGAGTTCTAGGTTACGTAGTTTACGAGTTAAAATGACCAAGCTATATATAACCAGTATGAGTGGCTTTGATCAGGAATTAATTCATTCTAATGTTCGACAATATAAGCTTTAATCTTATAATATAACTACACGTGTTCTCTTAAAGTTAAAGGATTCGGTTCTCTCTTGTAATATAACTCCATTAGTAGCCTCGATTTCACCTTCTTAAGATGTAATTATACTCACATTATCGTTTAATTATTATCAAACGTAATACAAAACACTTCGAGTTATATTGATAGAAAACTTGCTCACCAAATAACGCTTGTTAGAGTTCCAAGTTACTTATTTTACGAGTTGAAATGACCAAGCTATATAACAAGTATGAGTGGCTTTGATCGGGAATTCATTCATTCTAATGTTCGAAAATATAAGCTTTAATCTTATAATATAACTACACGTGTTCTCTTAAAGTCAAAGGATACGGTTCTCTCTTGTAATATAACTCCATTAGTAGCCTCGATTTCACCTTCTTAAGATGTAATTATACTCACATTATTGTTTAATTATAATCAAACGTAATACAAAACACTTCGAGTTATATTGATAGAAAACTTGCTCACCAAATAAAGCTTGTTAGAGTTCTAAGTTACGTATTTTACGAGTTGAAATGACCAAGCTATATAACAAGTATGAGTGGCTTTGATCGGGAATTCATTCATTCTAATGTTCGACAATATAAGCTTTAATCTTATAATACAACTACACGTGTTCTCTTAAAGTTAAAGGGTTCGGTCCATCCTTGTAGTAGTACTCCATTCGTCGCCTCAATTTCATGTTCTTAAAATGTAATTGTACGCACATTATCGTTTAAGTATTATCAAATGTAATCCAAAACACTTTGAGTTATATTGATAGAAAACTTGCTCACCAAGTAAAGCTTGTTAGAGTTCTCAGTTACGTATTTTAAGATTTGAAATGACCAAGCTATATAACAAGTATGGGTGGCTTTGATCAGGAATTCATTCATTCTAATGTTCGACAATATAAGCTTTAATCTTATAATATAACTACACGTGTTCTCGAAAAGTCAAAGGGTTCAGTCTGTTCTTGTAGTAGAACTCCATTCGTAGCCTTGATTTCACCTTCTTAAGATGTAATTGTACGCACGTTATCGTTTAAATATTATCAAATGTAATTTAAAACACTTCGAATTATATTGATAGAAAACTTCCTTACCAAGTAAAGCTTGTTAGAGTTCTCAGTTACGTAGTTTACTAGTTGAAATGACCAAGCTATATATAACAAGTATGAGTGGCTTTGATCGGGAATTCATTCATTCTAATGTTCGACAATATAAGCTTTAATCTTATAATATAACTACACGTGTTCTCGAAAAGTCAAAGGGTTCGGTCTGTTCTTGTAGTAGAACTCCATTCGTAGCCTTGATTTCACCTTCTTAAGATGTAATTGTACGCACGTTATCGTTTAAATATTATCAAATGTAATTTAAAACACTTCGAATTATATTGATAGAAAACTTCCTTACCAAGTAAAGCTTGTTAGAGTTCTCAGTTACGTAGTTTACTAGTTGAAATGACCAAGCTATATATAACAAGTATGAGTGGCTTTGATCGGGAATTCATTCATTCTAATGTTCGACAATATAAGCTTTAATCTTATAATATAACTACACGTGTTCTCTTAAAGTCCAATGGTTCGGTTCTCTCTTGTAGTATAACTCCATTAGTAGGCTCGATTTCACCTTCTTAAGATGTAATTGTACGCACATTATCGTTTAAGTATTCTCAAATGTAATTTCAAACACTTCGAGTTATATTGATAGAAATTTCCTTACCAAGTAAACCTTGTTAGAGTTCTAGGTTACGTAGTTTACGAGTTAAAATGACCAAGCTATATATAACCAGTATGAGTGGCTTTGATCAGGAATTAATTCATTCTAATGTTCGACAATATAAGCTTTAATCTTATAATATAACTACACGTGTTCTCTTAAAGTTAAAGGATTCGGTTCTCTCTTGTAATATAACTCCATTAGTAGCCTCGATTTCACCTTCTTAAGATGTAATTATACTCACATTATCGTTTAATTATTATCAAACGTAATACAAAACACTTCGAGTTATATTGATAGAAAACTTGCTCACCAAATAACGCTTGTTAGAGTTCCAAGTTACTTATTTTACGAGTTGAAATGACCAAGCTATATAACAAGTATGAGTGGCTTTGATCGGGAATTCATTCATTCTAATGTTCGACAATATAAGCTTTAATCTTATAATATAACTACACGTGTTCTCTTAAAGTCAAAGGATACGGTTCTCTCTTGTAATATAACTCCATTAGTAGCCTCGATTTCACCTTCTTAAGATGTAATTATACTCACATTATTGTTTAATTATTATCAAACGTAATACAAAACACTTCGAGTTATATTGATAGAAAACTTGCTCACCAAATAAAGCTTGTTAGAGTTCTAAGTTACGTATTTTACGAGTTGAAATGACCAAGCTATATAACAAGTATGAGTGGCTTTGATCGGGAATTCATTCATTCTAATGTTCGACAATATAAGCTTTAATCTTATAATACAACTACACGTGTTCTCTTAAAGTCAAAGGGTTCGGTCCATTCTTGTAGTAGTACTCCATTCGTCGCCTCAATTTCATGTTCTTAAAATGTAATTGTACGCACATTATCGTTTAAGTATTATCAAATGTAATCCAAAACACTTTGAGTTATATTGATAGAAAACTTGCTCACCAAGTAAAGCTTGTTAGAGTTCTCAGTTACGTATTTTATGATTTGAAATGACCAAGCTATATAACAAGTATGGGTGGCTTTGATCAGGAATTCATTCATTCTAATGTTCGACAATATAAGCTTTAATCTTATAATATAACTACACGTGTTCTCGAAAAGTCAAAGGGTTCAGTCTGTTCTTGTAGTAGAACTCCATTCGTAGCCTTGATTTCACCTTCTTAAGATGTAATTGTACGCACGTTATCGTTTAAATATTATCAAATGTAATTTAAAACACTTCGAATTATATTGATAGAAAACTTCCTTACCAAGTAAAGCTTGTTAGAGTTCTCAGTTACGTAGTTTACTAGTTGAAATGACCAAGCTATATATAACAAGTATGAGTGGCTTTGATCGGGAATTCATTCATTCTAATGTTCGACAATATAAGCTTTAATCTTATAATATAACTACACGTGTTCTCTTAAAGTCCAATGGTTCGGTTCTCTCTTGTAGTATAACTCCATTAGTAGGCTCGATTTCACCTTCTTAAGATGTAATTGTACGCACATTATCGTTTAAGTATTCTCAAATGTAATTTCAAACACTTCGAGTTATATTGATAGAAATTTCCTTACCAAGTAAACCTTGTTAGAGTTCTAGGTTACGTAGTTTACGAGTTAAAATGACCAAGCTATATATAACCAGTATGAGTGGCTTTGATCAGGAATTAATTCATTCTAATGTTCGACAATATAAGCTTTAATCTTATAATATAACTACACGTGTTCTCTTAAAGTTAAAGGATTCGGTTCTCTCTTGTAATATAACTCCATTAGTAGCCTCGATTTCACCTTCTTAAGATGTAATTATACTCACATTATCGTTTAATTATTATCAAACGTAATACAAAACACTTCGAGTTATATTGATAGAAAACTTGCTCACCAAATAACGCTTGTTAGAGTTCCAAGTTACTTATTTTACGAGTTGAAATGACCAAGCTATATAACAAGTATGAGTGGCTTTGATCGGGAATTCATTCATTCTAATGTTCGACAATATAAGCTTTAATCTTATAATATAACTACACGTGTTCTCTTAAAGTCAAAGGATACGGTTCTCTCTTGTAATATAACTCCATTAGTAGCCTCGATTTCACCTTCTTAAGATGTAATTATACTCACATTATTGTTTAATTATTATCAAACGTAATACAAAACACTTCGAGTTATATTGATAGAAAACTTGCTCACCAAATAAAGCTTGTTAGAGTTCTAAGTTACGTATTTTACGAGTTGAAATGACCAAGCTATATAACAAGTATGAGTGGCTTTGATCGGGAATTCATTCATTCTAATGTTCGACAATATAAGCTTTAATCTTATAATACAACTACACGTGTTCTCTTAAAGTCAAAGGGTTCGGTCCATTCTTGTAGTAGTACTCCATTCGTCGCCTCAATTTCATGTTCTTAAAATGTAATTGTACGCACATTATCGTTTAAGTATTATCAAATGTAATCCAAAACACTTTGAGTTATATTGATAGAAAACTTGCTCACCAAGTAAAGCTTGTTAGAGTTCTCAGTTACGTATTTTAAGATTTGAAATGACCAAGCTATATAACAAGTATGGGTGGCTTTGATCAGGAATTCATTCATTCTAATGTTCGACAATATAAGCTTTAATCTTATAATAAACTACACGTGTTCTCGAAAAGTCAAAGGGTTCAGTCTGTTCTTGTAGTAGAACTCCATTCGTAGCCTTGATTTCACCTTCTTAAGATGTAATTGTACGCACGTTATCGTTTAAATATTATCAAATGTAATTTAAAACACTTCGAATTATATTGATAGAAAACTTCCTTACCAAGTAAAGCTTGTTAGAGTTCTCAGTTACGTAGTTTACTAGTTGAAATGACCAAGCTATATATAACAAGTATGAGTGGCTTTGATCGGGAATTCATTCATTCTAATGTTCGACAATATAAGCTTTAATCTTATAATATAACTACACGTGTTCTCTTAAAGTCCAATGGTTCGGTTCTCTCTTGTAGTATAACTCCATTAGTAGGCTCGATTTCACCTTCTTAAGATGTAATTGTACGCACATTATCGTTTAAGTATTCTCAAATGTAATTTCAAACACTTCGAGTTATATTGATAGAAATTTCCTTACCAAGTAAACCTTGTTAGAGTTCTAGGTTACGTAGTTTACGAGTTAAAATGACCAAGCTATATATAACCAGTATGAGTGGCTTTGATCAGGAATTAATTCATTCTAATGTTCGACAATATAAGCTTTAATCTTATAATATAACTACACGTGTTCTCTTAAAGTTAAAGGATTCGGTTCTCTCTTGTAATATAACTCCATTAGTAGCCTCGATTTCACCTTCTTAAGATGTAATTATACTCACATTATCGTTTAATTATTATCAAACGTAATACAAAACACTTCGAGTTATATTGATAGAAAACTTGCTCACCAAATAACGCTTGTTAGAGTTCCAAGTTACTTATTTTACGAGTTGAAATGACCAAGCTATATAACAAGTATGAGTGGCTTTGATCGGGAATTCATTCATTCTAATGTTCGAAAATATAAGCTTTAATCTTATAATATAACTACACGTGTTCTCTTAAAGTCAAAGGATACGGTTCTCTCTTGTAATATAACTCCATTAGTAGCCTCGATTTCACCTTCTTAAGATGTAATTATACTCACATTATTGTTTAATTATAATCAAACGTAATACAAAACACTTCGAGTTATATTGATAGAAAACTTGCTCACCAAATAAAGCTTGTTAGAGTTCTAAGTTACGTATTTTACGAGTTGAAATGACCAAGCTATATAACAAGTATGAGTGGCTTTGATCGGGAATTCATTCATTCTAATGTTCGACAATATAAGCTTTAATCTTATAATACAACTACACGTGTTCTCTTAAAGTTAAAGGGTTCGGTCCATCCTTGTAGTAGTACTCCATTCGTCGCCTCAATTTCATGTTCTTAAAATGTAATTGTACGCACATTATCGTTTAAGTATTATCAAATGTAATCCAAAACACTTTGAGTTATATTGATAGAAAACTTGCTCACCAAGTAAAGCTTGTTAGAGTTCTCAGTTACGTATTTTAAGATTTGAAATGACCAAGCTATATAACAAGTATGGGTGGCTTTGATCAGGAATTCATTCATTCTAATGTTCGACAATATAAGCTTTAATCTTATAATATAACTACACGTGTTCTCTTAAAGTCAAAGGATTCGGTTCTCTCTTGTAATATAACTCCATTAGTAGCCTCGATTTCACCTTCTTAAGATGTAATTATACTCACATTATCGTTTAATTATTATCAAACGTAATACCAAACACTTCGAGTTATATTGATAGAAAACTTGCTCTCCAAATAACGCTTGTTAGAGTTCCAAGTTACTTATTTTACGAGTTGAAATGACCAAGCTATATAACAAGTATGAGTGGCTTTGATCGGGAATTCATTCATTCTAATGTTCGACAATATAAGCTTTAATCTTATAATATAACTACACGTGTTCTCTTAAAGTCAAAGGATACGGTTCTCTCTTGTAATATAACTCCATTAGTAGCCTCGATTTCACCTTCTTAAGATGTAATTATACTCACATTATTGTTTAATTATTATCAAACGTAATACAAAACACTTCGAGTTATATTGATAGAAAACTTGCTCACCAAATAAAGCTTGTTAGAGTTCTAAGTTACGTATTTTACGAGTTGAAATGACCAAGCTATATAACAAGTATGAGTGGCTTTGATCGGGAATTCATTTATTCTAATGTTCGACAATATAAGCTTTAATCTTATAATACAACTACACGTGTTATCTTAAAGTCAAAGGGTTCGGTCCATTCTTGTAGTAGTACTCTATTCGTCGCCTCAATTTCATGTTCTTAATATGTAATTGTATGCACATTATCGTTTAAGTATTATCAAATGTAATCCAAAACACTTTGAATTATATTGATAGAAAACTTGCTCACCAAGTAAAGCTTGTTAGAGTTCTCAGTTACGTATTTTAAGAGTTGAAATGACCAAGCTATATAACAAGTATGGGTAGCTTTGATCAGGAATTCATTCATTCTAATGTTCGACAATATAAGCTTTAATCTTATAATATAACTACAAGTGTTCTCGAAAAGTCCAATGGTTCGGTTCTCTCTTGTAGTATAACTCCATTAGTTGGCTCGATTTCACCTTCTTAAGATGTAATTATACGCACATTATCGTTTAAGTATTCTCAAATGTAATTTAAAACACTTCGAGTTATATTGATAGAAATTTCCTTACCAAGTAAACCTTGTTAGAGTTCTAGGTTACGTAGTTTACGAGCTGAATTGACCAAGCTATATATAACCAGTATAAGTGGTTTTGATCGGGAATTCATTCATTCTAATGTTCGACAATATAAGCTTTAATCTTATAATATAACTACACGTGTTCTCTTAAAGTCAAAGGGTTCGGTCCATTCTTGTAGTAGTACTCCATTCGTAGCCTCGATTTTACGTTCTTAAAATGTAATTGTACGCACATTATCGTTTAAGTATTATCAAACGTAATCCAAAACACTTCGAGTTATATTGATAGAAAACTTGCTCACCAAATAAAGCTTGGTAGAGTTCTAAGTTACGTAGTATACGAGTTGAAATGACCAAGCTGTATATAACAAGTATGAGTGGCCTTGATCGAAATTCATTCATTCTAATGTTCGACAATATAAGCTTTAATCTTATAATATAATTACACGTGTTCTCTTAAAGTCAAAGGATTCGGTTCTCTCTTGTAATATAACTCCATTAGTAGCCTCGATTTCACCTTCTTAAGATATAATTATACTCACATTATTGTTTAATTATTATCAAACGTAATACAAAACACTTCGAGTTATATTGATAGAAAACTTGCTCACCAAATAAAGCTTGTTAGAGTTCTAAGTTACGTATTTTACGAGTTGAAATGACCAAGCTATATAACAAGTATGAGTGGCTTTGATCGGGAATTCATTCATTCTAATGTTCGACAATATAAGCTTTAATCTTATAATACAACTACACGTGTTCTCTTAAAGTCAAAGGGTTCGGTCCATTCTTGTAGTAGTACTCCATTCGTCGCCTCAATTTCATGTTCTTAAAATGTAATTGTACGCACATTATCGTTTAAGTATTATCAAATGTAATCCAAAACACATTGAATTATATTGATAGAAAACTTGCTCACCAAGTAAAGCTTGTTAGAGTTCTCAGTTACGTATTTTAAGAGTTGAAATGACCAAGCTATATAACAAGTATGGGTAGCTTTGATCAGGAATTCATTCATTCTAATGTTCGACAATATAAGCTTTAATCTTATAATATAACTACAAGTGTTCTCGAAAAGTCCAATGGTTCGGTTCTCTCTTGTAGTATAACTCCATTAGTTGGCTCGATTTCACCTTCTTAAGATGTAATTATACGCACATTATCGTTTAAGTATTCTCAAATGTAATTTAAAACACTTCGAGTTATATTGATAGAAATTTCCTTACCAAGTAAACCTTGTTAGAGTTATAGGTTACGTAGTTTACGAGTTGAATTGACCAAGCTATATATAACCAGTATAAGTGGTTTTGATCGGGAATTCATTCATTCTAATGTTCGACAATATAAGCTTTAATCTTATAATATAACTACACGTGTTCTCTTAAAGTCAAAGGGTTCGGTCCATTCTTGTAGTAGTACTCCATTCGTAGCCTCGATTTTACGTTCTTAAAATGTAATTGTACGCACATTATCGTTTAAGTATTATCAAACGTAATCCAAAACACTTCGAGTTATATTGATAGAAAACTTGCTCACCAAATAAAGCTTGGTAGAGTTCTAAGTTACGTAGTATACGAGTTGAAATGACCAAGCTGTATATAACAAGTATGAGTGGCCTTGATCGAAATTCATTCATTCTAATGTTCGACAATATAAGCTTTAATCTTATAATATAACTACACGTGTTCTCTTAAAGTCAAAGGATTCGGTTCTCTCTTGTAATATAACTCCATTAGTAGCCTCGATTTCACCTTCTTAAGATGTAATTATACTCACATTATCGTTTAATTATTAGCAAACGTAATACCAAACACTTCGAGTTATATTGATAGAAAACTTGCTCTCTAAATAACGCTTGTTAGAGTTCCAAGTTACTTATTTTACAAGTTGAAATGACCAAGCTATATAACAAGTATGAGTGGCTTTGATCGGGAATTCATTCATTCTAATGTTCGACAATATAAGCTTTAATCTTATAATATAACTACACGTGTTCTCTTAAAGTCAAAGGATACGGTTCTCTCTTGTAATATAACTCCATTAGTAGCCTCGATTTCACCTTCTTAAGATGTAACTATACTCACATTATTGTTTAATTATTATCAAACGTAATACAAAACACTTCGAGTTATATTGATAGAAAACTTGCTCACCAAATAAAGCTTGTTAGAGTTCTAAGTTACGTATTTTACGAGTTGAAATGACCAAGCTATATAACAAGTATGAGTGGCTTTGATCGGGAATTCATTCATTCTAATGTTCGACAATATAAGCTTTAATCTTATAATACAACTACACGTGTTCTCTTAAAGTCAAAGGGTTCGGTCCATTCTTGTAGTAGTACTCCATTCGTCGCCTCAATTTCATGTTCTTAAAATGTAATTGTACGCACATTATCGTTTAAGTATTATCAAATGTAATCCAAAACACTTTGAATTATATTGATAGAAAACTTGCTCACCAAGTAAAGCTTGTTAGAGTTCTCAGTTACGTATTTTAAGAGTTGAAATGACCAAGCTATATAACAAGTATGGGTAGCTTTGATCAGGAATTCATTCATTCTAATGTTCGACAATATAAGCTTTAATCTTATAATATAACTACACGTGTTCTCTTAAAGTCCAATGGTTCGGTTCTCTCTTGTAGTATAACTCCATTAGTTGGCTCGATTTCACCTTCTTAAGATGTAATTATACGCACATTATCGTTTAAGTATTCTCAAATGTAATTTAAAACACTTCGAGTTATATTGATAGAAATTTCATTACCAAGTAAACCTTGTTAGAGTTTTAGGTTACGTAGTTTACGAGTTGAATTGACCAAGCTATATATAACCAGTATAAGTGGTTTTGATCGGGAATTCATTCATTCTAATGTTCGACAATATAAGCTTTAATCTTATAATATAACTACACGTGTTCTCTTAAAGTCAAAGGGTTCGGTCCATTCTTGTAGTAGTACTCCATTCGTAGCCTCGATTTTACGTTCTTAAAATGTAATTGTACGCACATTATCGTTTAAGTATTATCAAACGTAATCCAAAACACTTCGAGTTATATTGATAGAAAACTTGCTCACCAAATAAAGCTTGGTAGAGTTCTAAGTTACGTAGTATACGAGTTGAAATGACCAAGCTGTATATAACAAGTATGAGTGGCCTTGATCGAAATTCATTCATTCTAATGTTCGACAATATAAGCTTTAATCTTATAATATAACTACACGTGTTCTCTTAAAGTCAAAGGATTCGGTTCTCTCTTGTAATATAACTCCATTAGTAGCCTCGATTTCACCTTCTTAAGATGTAATTATACTCACATTATCGTTTAATTATTATCAAACGTAATACAAAACACTTCGAGTTATATTGATAGAAAACTTGCTCACCAAATAAAGCTTGTTAGAGTTCCAAGTTACTTATTTTATGAGTTGAAATGACCAAGCTATATAACAAGTATGAATGGCTTTGATCGGGAATTCATTCATTCTAATGTTCGACAATATAAGCTTTAATCTTATAATATAACTACACGTGTTCTCTTAAAGTCAAAGGGTTCGGTCCATTCTTGTAGTAGTACTCCATTCGTAGCCTCGATTTTACGTTCTTAAAATATAATTGTACGCACATTATCGTTTAAGTATTATCAAATGTAATCCAAAACACTTTGAATTATATTGATAGAAAACTTGCTCACCAAGTAAAGCTTGTTAGAGTTCTCAGTTACGTATTTTAAGAGTTGAAATGACCAAGCTATATAACAAGTATGGGTAGCTTTGATCAGGAATTCATTCATTCTAATGTTCGACAATATAAGCTTTAATCTTATAATATAACTACACGTGTTCTCGAAAAGTCAAAGGGTTCGGTCCGTTCTTGTAGTAGAACTCCATTCGTAGCCTTGATTTCACCTTCTTAAGATGCAATTGTACACACGTTATCGTTTCAATATTATCAAATCTAATTTAAAACACTTCGAATTATATTGATAGAAAACTTCCTTAACAAATAAAGCTTGTTAGAGTTCTAGGTTACGTAGTTTACGAGTTGAAATGACCAAGCTATATATAACAAGTATGAGTGGCTTTGATCGGGAATTCATTCATTCCAATGTTCGACAATATAATCTTTAATCTTATAATATAACTACACGTGTTCTTTTAAAGTCAAAGGGTTCGGTCCATTCTTGTAGTAGTACTCCATTCGTAGCCTCGATTTCACATAAAATATAATTGTACGCACATTATCGTTTAAGTATTATCAAATGTAATCCAAAACACTTCGAGTTATATTGATAGAAAACTTGCTCACCAAATAAAGCTTGTTAGAGTTCTAAGTTACGTATTTTACGAGTTGAAATGACCAAGCTATATAACAAGTATGAGTGGCTTTGATCGGGAATTCATTCATTCTAATGTTCGACAATATAAGCTTTAATCTTATAATATAACTACACGTGTTCTCTTAAAGTCAAAAGGTTCGGTCCATTCTTGTAGTAGAACTCCATTCGTAGCCTCGATTTGACCTTCTTAAGATGTAATTGTACGCACATTATCGTTTAAGTATTATCAAATGTAATTTAAAACACTTTGAGTTTTATTGATAGAAAATTTCCTTACCAAGTAAACGTTGTTAGAGTTCTAAGTTACGTTGTTTACGAGTTGAAATGACCAAGCTATATATAACATCTATGAGTGGCTTTGATCGGGAATACATTCATTCTAATGTTCGACAATATAAGCATTAATCTTATAATATAGCTACACGTGTTCTCTTAAAGTCAATGGGTGCGGTCCATTCTTGTACTAGAACTCCATTCGTAACCTCGATTTCACCTTCTTAAGATGTAATTGTACTCACATTATCGTTTAAGTATTATTAAACGTAATATAAAATACTTCGTGTTATATAGATAGAAAACTTGCTCACCAACTAAAGTTTGTTAGAGTTCTAAGTTACGTTATTTACGAGTTGAAATGACCAAGCTGTATATAACAAGTATGAGTGGCTTTGATCGGGAATTCATTCATTCTAATGTTCGACAATATAAGCTTTAATCTTATAATATAACTACACATGTTCTCTTAAAGTCAAAGGCTTCTGTTCTCTCTTGTAATATAACTCCATTAATAGCCTCGATTTCACCTTCTTAAGATGTAATTATAATCACATTATCGTTTAAATATTATCAAACGTAATCCAAAACACTTCGAGTTATATTGATAGAAAACTTGCTCACCAAATAGAGCTTGTTAGAGTTCTAAGTTACGTATTTTACGAGTTGAAATGACCAAGCTATATCTAACAAGTATGAGTGGCTTTGATCGGGAATTCATTCATTCTAATGTTCGACAATATAAGCTTTAATCTTATAATACAACTACACATGTTCTCTTAAAGTCAAAGGGTTCGGTCCAATCTTGTAGTAGTACTCCATTCGTAGCCTCGATTTGATGTTCTTAAAATGTAATTGTACGCACATTATCGTTTAAGTATTATCAAATGTAATCCAAAGCCCTTTGAGTTATATTAATAGAAAACTTGCTCACCAAGTAAAGCTTGTTAGAGTTCTCAGTTTCGTATTTTAAGAGTTGAAATGACCAAGCTATATAACAAGTATGGGTGGCTTTGATCAGGAATTCATTCATTCTAATATTCGATAATATAAGCTTTAATCTTATAATATAACTACACGTGTTCTCAAAAAGTCAAAGGGTTCGGTCCGTTCTTGTAGTACAACTCCATTCGTAGCCTTGATTTCACCTTCTTAAGATGTAATTGTACGCACGTTATCGTTTAAATATTATCAAATGTAATTTAAAACACTTCGAATTATATTGATAGAAAACTATCTTACCAAGTAAAGCTTGTTAGAGTTCTAAGTTACGCAGTTTACGAGTTGAAATGACCAAGCTGTATATAACAAGTATGAGTGGCTTTGATCGGGAATTCATTCATTCTAATGTTCGACAATATAAGCTTTAATCTTATAATATAACTATACGTGTTCTCTTAAAGTCAAAGGATTCGGTTTTCTCTTGTAATATTACTCCATTAGTAGCCTCGATTTCACCTTCTTAAGATGTAATTATACTCACATTATCGTTTAAGTATTATCAAACGTAATCCAAAACACTTCGAGTTATATTGATAGAAAACTTGCTCACCAAATAAAGCTTGTTAGAGTTCTAAGTTACGTATTTTACGAGTTGAAATGACCAAGCTATATAACAAGTATGAGTGGCTTTGATCGGGAATTCATTCATTCTAATGTTCGACAATATAAGCTTTAATCTTATAATACAACTACACGTGTTCTTTTAAAGTCAAATGGTTTGGTCCATTATTGTAGTAGTACTCCATTCGTCGCCTCTATTTCACGTTCTTAAAATGTAATTGTACGCACATTATCGTTTAAGTATTATCAAATGTAATCCAAAACACTTTGAGTTATATTGATATAAAACTTGCTCTCCAAGTAAAGCTTGTTAGAGTTATCAGTTACGTATTTTAAGAGTTGAAACGACCAATCTATATATAAAGTATGGGTGGCTTTGATCAGGAATTCATTCATTCTAATGTTCGACAATATAAGCTTTAATCTTATAATATAACTACACGTGTTCTCGAAAAGTCAAAGGGTTCGGTCCGTTCTTGTAGTACAACTCCATTCGTAGCCTTGATTTCACCTTCTTAAGATGCAATTGTACGCACGTTATCGTTTAAATATTATCAAATCTAATTTAAAACACTTCGAATTATATTGATAGAAAACTTCCTTAACAAGTAAAGCTTGTCAGAGTTCTAAGTTACGTAGTTTACGAGTTGAAATGACCAAGCTATATATAACAAGTATGAGTGGCTTTGATCGGGAATTCATTCATTCTAATGTTCGACAATATAAGCTTTAATCTTATAATATAACTACACGTGTTCTCTTAAAGTCCAATGGTTCGGTTCTCTCTTGTAATATAACTCCATTAGTAGGCTCGATTTCACCTTCTTAAGATGTAATTGTACGCACATTATCGTTTAAGTATTCTCAAATGTAATTTAAAACACTTCGAGTTATATTGATAGAAATTTCCTTACCAAGTAAACCTTGTTAGAGTTCTAGGTTACGTAGTTTACGAGTTGAAATGACCAAGCTATATATAACCAGTATGAGTGGCTTTGATCAGGAATTCATTCATTCTAATGTTCGACAATATAAGTTTTAATCTTATAATATAACTACACATGTTCTTTAAAACTGAAAGGGTTCGGTCTATTCTTGTAGTAGAACTCCATTCGTAGCCTCGATTTCAACTTCTTAAGATGTAATTGTACGCACATTATCGTTTAAGTATTATCAAATATAATTTAAAAGACTTCGAGTTATATTAATAGAAAACTTCCTTACCAAGTAAAGCTTGTTAGAGTTCTAAGTTACGTAGTATACGAGTTGAAATGACCAAGCTGTATATAACAAGTATGAGTGGCTTTGATCGGGAATTCATTCATTCTAATGTTCTACAATATAAGCTTTAATCTTATAATATAACTACACGTGTTCTCTTAAAGTCAAAGGCTTCGGTTCTCTCTTGTAATATAACTCCATTAGTAGCCTCGATTTCACCTTCTTAAGATGTAATTATACTCACATTATCGTTTAAGTATTATCAAATGTAATCCAAAACACTTTGAGTTATATTGATAGAAAACTTGCTCACCAAGTAAAGCTTGTTAGAGTTCTCAGTTACGTATTTTAAGAGTTGAAATGACCAAGCTATATAACAAGTATGGGTGGCTTTGATCAGGAATTCATTCATTCTAATGTTCGATAATATAAGCTTTAATCTTATAATATAACTACACGTGTTCTCGAAAAGTCAAAGGGTTCGGTCCGTTCTTGTAGTACAACTCCATTCGTAGCCTTGATTTCACCTTCTTAAGATGCAATTGTACGCACGTTATCGTTTAAATATTATCAAATCTAATTTAAAACACTTCGAATTATATTGATAGAAAACTTCCTTAACAAGTAAAGCTTGTTAGAGTTCTAAGTTACGTAGTTTACGAGTTGAAATGACCAAGCTATATCTAACAAGTATGAGTGGCTTTGATCGGGAATTCATTCATTCTAATGTTCGACAATATAAGCTTTAATCTTATAATATAACTACACGTGTTCTTTTAAAGTCAAAGGGTTCGGTCCATTCTTGTAGTAGTACTCCATTCGTAGCCTCGATTTCACGTTCTTAAAATGTAATTGTACGCACATTATCGTTTAAGTATTATCAAATGTAATCCAAAACACTTCGAGTTATATTGATAGAAAACTTGCTCACCAAGTAAAGCTTGTTAGAGTTCTAAGTTACATAGTTTACGAGTTGAAATGACCAAGCTATATATAACAAGTATGAGTGGCTTTGATCGGGAATTCATTCATTCTAATGTTCGACAATATGAGCTTTAATCTTCCAATACAACTACACGTGTTCTCTTAAAGTCAAAGGGTTCGGTCCATTCTTGTAGTAGAACTCTATTCGTAACCTCGATTTCACCTTCTTAAGATGTAATTGTACTCACATTATCGTTTAAGTATTATCAAACGTAATCCAAAACACTTCGTGTTATATTGATAGAAAACATGCTCACCAAGTAAAGCTTGTTAGAGATCTAAGTTACGTTGTTTACAAGTTGAAATGACCAAGCTATATATAACAAGTATGAGTGGCTATGATCGAGAATTTATTTATTCTAATGTTCGACAATATAAGCTTTAATCTTATAATATAACTACACGTGTTCTCTTAAAGTCCAAGGGTTCGGTTCTCTCTTGTAGTATAACTCCATTAGTAGCCTCGATTTCGCCTTCTTAAGATGTAATTGTACTCACACTATCGTTTAAGTTTTATCAAACGTAATCCAAAACACTTGGAGTTATATTGGTAGAAAACTTGTTCACCAAGTAAAACTTGTTAGAGTTCTAAGTTACGTATTTTACGAGGTGAAATGACCAAGCTATATAACAAGTATGAGTGGCTTTGATCGGGAATTTATTCATTCTAATGTTCGACAATATAAGCTTTAATCTTATAATATAACTATACATGTTTTCTTATAGTCAAAGGGTTCGGTCCATTCTTGTAGTAGAACTCCATTCATAGCCTCAATTTCACCTTCTTAAGATATAATTGTATGCACATTCTCATTTAAGTATTATCAAATGTAATCCAAAACACTTTGAGTCATATTAATATTCATTCATTCTAATGTTCGACAATATAAGCTTTAATCTTATAATATAACTACACGTGTTCTCTAAAAGTCAAAGGGTTGGGTCCATTCTGTTAGGATGTATACTATAAGCCTAGCTTTTGTATGAACATCTATTTATGATATGAGAATCTTTTATGGTCAAATGTTTACATTTTATATATTTGTTATATATGTGATTGCAATTGTCCAATTAATTTATATTGTAGATAACATGGTGTGTGGTGCCACACAGAAGATCATGTTATCAGTTCCTTATAGATTATAAATGGTAGCTCACAGCCGAGATAATTTTGGACAAATTATCGGAATGGTTGTAGTGTAATTTGGTATTAATCTGTCTTGATTATAAAATTACACTAGTACATTTTGTATGTATTGAGCAGGACCAATTGAGGTTGTTTTATTTGTACTGACTACATAAATAAAACAAGACCTCTGTTATTATGGATGTGCGTCCTCTTAATCATTGTATGATAACGGGCATGTATACTCGATATATGTTTCTTTAATTTACCAATGGGTGAGATTTATTTATTAAATCAATAAGCTCCGTAAATTGGGATACAGTGTTGTTTATATGTGTGATGTTGATTATATAATGAAATCGTGTCCTAATTATTTAGGATGATGATGTCCCCTTGAGGAACTCATAAGGATTATCATGTAAACCCTGCAGGTGGATTTATTCCGGCATGATAATAAAGTTGAGTGGTACTACTCTTGGATTAAATATTAATTAATTGAATTGTCAGTAATTCATTTAATTAATGGACATTCGATATCTTAAACATGGGGAGATAAACGCGCACATAATAAATAGGAGCCATATCTAATATGGATAAGGGACGATAGTTCAATAATATCTTTTTAGTGGATTAAGATATTATTTGATAGGCTTAAGAAGTATATTCAGATCGAATTAAGGACTCCTAAGCCTATCAGGAGACCGATTCCTAATCCTCCTCAAGGTCCCTGTTGTAGCCTATAAATAAGCCTCAAGTCAGCCGTTTTCGACACACAGAAATACAGATACACAGACATAAAAATCTGAGATACGTATTAGTAGAAGACGGCTGAAAGTCTCGATAGCTCGTTGCTCACACAACGTTCGAGATAAAGGTGAGGAATACAGCAGAAGATCGTGAGGTTCAAGCTTCATCAATTCCTCGATCTACAGTTCTAACCTTAGAACTAATTTCGGTGCAAAAGGTATGATTCGTTTTCCGCTGCGCGTTAATCATATTTGCATGGACCCCGATTCGGATAATCGAATAGGGTCGGTGATCCGGCGGTTCCTACAATTGGTATCAGAGCCGTGGTTTTCTGACTCTATTCGATTGAATCGGTTAATTCTATTATGAATCGTATCTTGAAGCATGTGTATTTTAGATCGGATAATAGTAGGATGTGCAAAAAATTATGATTTTCTGCAGGAACCTTAAATCCAACTATTATGGTCTGAATGTATGTTTATGTATGAATTAAACCCTCGGACATGTCGAGGTTGTTTTTTGAATGTATGATTGTAATAGTAAAATCACGGTGGTTTGTCGTGTTAGGTTTTATTTTCTGTTCGATCTAGATTATATGTAAACTCCTTCGTGGGGTATAGGATCGATGGATGTAATAGTTACAAGGTTAGGATCACGTAATCGGGCACGACCGTGCTGTGCAGCACGGTCAGACCGTGCCAGCCGAAGATCACGACTGAAGGGTAGGGCACGACCGTGCTATGGAGCACGATCAACCGTGCGGCGTGTTTGAAGGTCGGGCACGACCGTGCTGGAGGGCACGGTCAGACCGTGCCAGCTGAGGATCACCACTGAAGGACAGGGCACGACCGTGGTGGAGGGCACGGTTAGACCGTACGGCGTGTTTCAGATCGAGCACGACCGTGCTGAGGGGCACGGTCAGACCGTGCTAGGCGATGATTTTCCGGTGATTTTTTCTAACAGGTCGATCCCCGTTTGACGGCAAACAGTCAAGAACACAGCGATAAATCGAGGCCATAATAGTTGGAAATTTTGTTTTTCATATTTATTGCCTTATATGTGTTTTATCAAGCATGCTTGTATGTGTTTTATATGATATGCATGTTAAAATCCCTCATGTTAAATAACTAAGTGGGAGAGGGATTAATTGTTTTAATAAATCCCATGGCCTCCATTACTGGTTTGTAAGTGATGCACCTGAACTTGCGCGTTGGCTTTAAATGTCTTCCTCCATATCGGATG
>CM053649.1:10367717-10437717 GCA_028654395.1 Scutellaria barbata | reverse complement strand
TCGAACATTCTAATAAATGAATTCGCGATCAAAATCATTCATACTTGTGATAGCCTGGTCATTTCGACTCATAAAATACCTAACTTGGAATCCTAACTAGGTTTACTTGGTGAGCAAGTTTTTTATCAATATAACTCGAAGAGTTTTGGATTTGATTTGATAATACTTAGATGAAAATGTAAGTATGATTGAACGTTAAGAGGGGGAAATTGTGGCTACCAATGGAGTAAAGCTATAAGCGTTGACCGAATCCTTTGGCATTATGAGAAAATGTTTACTTAAATTGTAAGATTAAAGCTTCTATTATCGAACATTAGAATGATTGAGTTCCCGATTCATACTTGTTTTAGCTTGGTCATTTCATTTCGTAAAATGCTTAACTTAGAAATCAACAAGCTTTACTTAATGAGCTAGTTTTCAATCAATATACCTCGAAGTGTTATAGATTACATTTGATTATATTAAGAAGATAATGTGAGTGCAATTACATCTTAAGAAGGTTGATTCAAGGCTACTAATTGAGTTACACTATATGTATTGACCGAACCCTTTGACATGAAGAGAAAACGTGTACTTAGATTATAAGATTAAAGTTTATATTGTCGAACATTCTAATGAATGAATTCGCGAACAAAATCAGTCATACTTGTGATAGCCTGATCATTTCGACTCATAAAATACCTAACTTAGAATTCTAACTAGGTTTACTTGTTGAGCAAGTTTTGTATCAATACAACTCGAAGAGTTTTGGATTTGATTTGATAATACTTAGATGATAATGTAAGTATGATTGAACGTTAAGAGGAGGAAATCTGGCTACTAATGGAGTAAAGTTATAAGCGTTGACCGAATCCTTTGGCATTATAAGAAAATGTGTACTTAGATTGTAAGATTACAACTTCTATTGTCGAACATTAGAATGATTGAGTTCCCGATTCATAGTTGTTAAAGCATTGTCATTTCATTTCGTAAAATGCGTAACTTAGAAATCTAACAAGCTTTACTTAATGAGCAAGTTTTCCATCAATATAACTCGAAGTGTTATGGATTACATTTGATAATATTTAGAAGATAATGTGAGTGCAATTACATCTTAAGAAGGTTGAATCAAGGCTTCTAATTGAGTTACACTATATGTATTGACCGAACCCTTTGACATGAAGAGAAAACGTGTACTTAGATTATAAGATTAAAGTTTATATTGTCGAACATTCTAATGAATGAATTCGCGAACAAAATCAGTCATACTTGTGATAACCTGATCATTTCGACTCATAAAATACCTAACTTAGAATTCTAACTAGGTTTACTTGTTGAGCAAGTTTTGTATCAATACAACTCGAAGAGTTTTGGATTTGATTTGATAATACTTAGATGATAATGTAAGTATGATTGAACGTTAAGAGGAGGAAATCGTGGCTACTAATGGAGTAAAGTTATAAGCGTTGACCGATTCCTTTGGCATTATAAGAAAATGTGTACTTAGATTGTAAGATTACAGCTTCTATTGTCGAACATTAGAATGATTGAGTTCCCGATTCATAGTTGTTAAAGCATTGTCATTTCATTTCGTAAAATGCGTAACTTAGAAATCTAACAAGCTTTACTTAATGAGCAAGTTTTCCATCAATATAACTCGAAGTGTTATGCATTACATTTGATAACATTTAGAAGATAATGTGAGTGCAATTACATCTTAAGAAGGTTGAATCAAGGCTTCTAATTGAGTTACACTATATGTATTGACCGAACCCCTTGACATGAAGAGAAAACGTGTACTTAGATTATAAGATTAAAGTTTATATTGTCGAACATTCTAATGAATGAATTCGCGAACAAAATCAGTCATACTTGTGATAACCTGATCATTTCGACTCATAAAATACCTAACTTAGAATTCTAACTAGGTTTACTTGTTGAGCAAGTTTTGTATCATAACAACTCGAAGAGTTTTGGATTTGATTTGATAATACTTAGATGATAATGTAAGTATGATTGAACGTTAAGAGGAGGAAATCGTGGCTACTAATGGAGTAAAGTTATAAGCGTTGACCGAATCCTTTGGCATTATAAGAAAATGTGTACTTAGATTGTAAGATTACAGCTTCTATTGTCGAACATTAGAATGATTGAGTTCCCGATTCATAGTTGTTAAAGCATTGTCATTTCATTTCGTAAAATGCGTAACTTAGAAATCTAACAAGCTTTACTTAATGAGCAAGTTTTCCATCAATATAACTCGAAGTGTTATGGATTACATTTGATAATATTTAGAAGATAATGTGAGTGCAATTACATCTTAAGAAGGTTGAATCAAGGCTTCTAATTGAGTTACACTATATGTATTGACCGAACCCCTTGACTTGAAGAGAAAACGTGTACTTAGATTATAAGAATAAAGCTTATATTGTCGAACATTCTAATAAATGAATTCGCGATCAAAATCATTCATACTTGTGATAGCCTGGTCATTTCGACTCATAAAATACCTAACTTGGAATCCTAACTAGGTTTACTTGGTGAGCAAGTTTTTTATCAATATAACTCGAAGAGTTTTGGATTTGATTTGATAATACTTAGATTATAATGTAAGTATGATTGAACGTTAAGAGGGGGAAATTGTGGCTACCAATGGAGTAAAGCTATAAGCGTTGACCGAATCCTTTGGCATTATGAGAAAATGTTTACTTAAATTGTAAGATTAAAGCTTCTATTATCGAACATTAGAATAATTGAGTTCCCGATTCATACTTGTTTTAGCTTGGTCATTTCATTTCGTAAAATGCTTAACTTAGAAATCAACAAGCTTTACTTAATGAGCTAGTTTTCAATCAATATACCTCGAAGTGTTATAGATTACATTTGATTATATTAAGAAGATAATGTGAGTGCAATTACATCTTAAGAAGGTTGATTCAAGGCTACTAATTGAGTTACACTATATGTATTGACCGAACCCTTTGACATGAAGAGAAAACGTGTACTTAGATTATAAGATTAAAGTTTATATTGTCGAACATTCTAATGAATGAATTCGCGAACAAAATCAGTCATACTTGTGATAGCCTGATCATTTCGACTCATAAAATACCTAACTTAGAATTCTAACTAGGTTTACTTGTTGAGCAAGTTTTGTATCAATACAACTCGAAGAGTTTTGGATTTGATTTGATAATACTTAGATGATAATGTAAGTATGATTGAACGTTAAGAGGAGGAAATCTGGCTACTAATGGAGTAAAGTTATAAGCGTTGACCGAATCCTTTGGCATTATAAGAAAATGTGTACTTAGATTGTAAGATTACAGCTTCTATTGTCGAACATTAGAATGATTGAGTTCCCGATTCATAGTTGTTAAAGCATTGTCATTTCATTTCGTAAAATGCGTAACTTAGAAATCTAACAAGCTTTACTTAATGAGCAAGTTTTCCATCAATATAACTCGAAGTGTTATGGATTACATTTGATAATATTTAGAAGATAATGTGAGTGCAATTACAACTTAAGAAGGTTGAATCAAGGCTTCTAATTGAGTTACACTATATGTATTGACCGAACCCTTTGACATGAAGAGAAAACGTGTACTTAGATTATAAGATTAAAGTTTATATTGTCGAACATTCTAATGAATGAATTCGCGAACAAAATCAGTCATACTTGTGATAACCTGATCATTTCGACTCATAAAATACCTAACTTAGAATTCTAACTAGGTTTACTTGTTGAGCAAGTTTTGTATCAATACAACTCGAAGAGTTTTGGATTTGATTTGATAATACTTAGATGATAATGTAAGTATGATTGAACGTTAAGAGGAGGAAATCGTGGCTACTAATGGAGTAAAGTTATAAGCGTTGACCGAATCCTTTGGCATTATAAGAAAATGTGTACTTAGATTGTAAGATTACAGCTTCTATTGTCGAACATTAGAATGATTGAGTTCCCGATTCATAGTTGTTAAAGCATTGTCATTTCATTTCGTAAAATGCGTAACTTAGAAATCTAACAAGCTTTACTTAATGAGCAAGTTTTCCATCAATATAACTCGAAGTGTTATGGATTACATTTGATAATATTTAGAAGATAATGTGAGTGCAATTACATCTTAAGAAGGTTGAATCAAGGCTTCTAATTGAGTTACACTATATGTATTGACCGAACCCTTTGACATGAAGAGAAAACGTGTACTTAGATTATAAGATTAAAGTTTATATTGTCGAACATTCTAATGAATGAATTCGCGAACAAAATCAGTCATACTTGTGATAACCTGATCATTTCGACTCATAAAATACCTAACTTAGAATTCTAACTAGGTTTACTTGTTGAGCAAGTTTTGTATCATAACAACTCGAAGAGTTTTGGATTTGATTTGATTATACTTAGATGATAATGTAAGTATGATTGAACGTTAAGAGGAGGAAATCGTGGCTACTAATGGAGTAAAGTTATAAGCGTTGACCGAATCCTTTGGCATTATAAGAAAATGTGTACTTAGATTGTAAGATTACAGCTTCTATTGTCGAACATTAGAATGATTGAGTTCCCGATTCATAGTTGTTAAAGCATTGTCATTTCATTTCGTAAAATGCGTAACTTAGAAATCTAACAAGCTTTACTTAATGAGCAAGTTTTCCATCAATATAACTCGAAGTGTTATGCATTACATTTGATAACATTTAAAAGATAATGTGAGTGCAATTACATCTTAAGAAGGTTGAATCAAGGCTTCTAATTGAGTTACACTATATGTATTGACCGAACCCCTTGACATGAAGAGAAAACGTGTACTTAGATTATAAGAATAAAGCTTATATTGTCGAACATTCTAATAAATGAATTCGTGATCAAAATCATTCATACTTGTGATAGCCTGGTCATTTCGACTCATAAAATACCTAACTTAGAATTCTAACTAGGTTTACTTGTTGAGCAAGTTTTGTATCATAACAACTCGAAGAGTTTTGGATTTGATTTGATAATACTTAGATGATAATGTAAGTATGATTGAACGTTAAGAGGAGGAAATCGTGGCTACTAATGGAGTAAAGTTATAAGCGTTGACCGAATCCTTTGGCATTATAAGAAAATGTGTACTTAGATTGTAAGATTACAGCTTCTATTGTCGAACATTAGAATGATTGAGTTCCCGATTCATAGTTGTTAAAGCATTGTCATTTCATTTCGTAAAATGCGTAACTTAGAAATCTAACAAGCTTTACTTAATGAGCAAGTTTTCCATCAATATAACTCGAAGTGTTATGGATTACATTTGATAATATTTAGAAGATAATGTGAGTGCAATTACATCTTAAGAAGGTTGAATCAAGGCTTCTAATTGAGTTACACTATATGTATTGACCGAACCCCTTGACTTGAAGAGAAAACGTGTACTTAGATTATAAGAATAAAGCTTATATTGTCGAACATTCTAATAAATGAATTCGCGATCAAAATCATTCATACTTGTGATAGCCTGGTCATTTCGACTCATAAAATACCTAACTTGGAATCCTAACTAGGTTTACTTGGTGAGCAAGTTTTTTATCAATATAACTCGAAGAGTTTTGGATTTGATTTGATAATACTTAGATGAAAATGTAAGTATGATTGAACGTTAAGAGGGGGAAATTGTGGCTACCAATGGAGTAAAGCTATAAGCGTTGACCGAATCCTTTGGCATTATGAGAAAATGTTTACTTAAATTGTAAGATTAAAGCTTCTATTATCGAACATTAGAATGATTGAGTTCCCGATTCATACTTGTTTTAGCTTGGTCATTTCATTTCGTAAAATGCTTAACTTAGAAATCAACAAGCTTTACTTAATGAGCTAGTTTTCAATCAATATACCTCGAAGTGTTATAGATTACATTTGATTATATTAAGAAGATAATGTGAGTGCAATTACATCTTAAGAAGGTTGATTCAAGGCTACTAATTGAGTTACACTATATGTATTGACCGAACCCTTTGACATGAAGAGAAAACGTGTACTTAGATTATAAGATTAAAGTTTATATTGTCGAACATTCTAATGAATGAATTCGCGAACAAAATCAGTCATACTTGTGATAGCCTGATCATTTCGACTCATAAAATACCTAACTTAGAATTCTAACTAGGTTTACTTGTTGAGCAAGTTTTGTATCAATACAACTCGAAGAGTTTTGGATTTGATTTGATAATACTTAGATGATAATGTAAGTATGATTGAACGTTAAGAGGAGGAAATCTGGCTACTAATGGAGTAAAGTTATAAGCGTTGACCGAATCCTTTGGCATTATAAGAAAATGTGTACTTAGATTGTAAGATTACAACTTCTATTGTCGAACATTAGAATGATTGAGTTCCCGATTCATAGTTGTTAAAGCATTGTCATTTCATTTCGTAAAATGCGTAACTTAGAAATCTAACAAGCTTTACTTAATGAGCAAGTTTTCCATCAATATAACTCGAAGTGTTATGGATTACATTTGATAATATTTAGAAGATAATGTGAGTGCAATTACATCTTAAGAAGGTTGAATCAAGGCTTCTAATTGAGTTACACTATATGTATTGACCGAACCCTTTGACATGAAGAGAAAACGTGTACTTAGATTATAAGATTAAAGTTTATATTGTCGAACATTCTAATGAATGAATTCGCGAACAAAATCAGTCATACTTGTGATAACCTGATCATTTCGACTCATAAAATACCTAACTTAGAATTCTAACTAGGTTTACTTGTTGAGCAAGTTTTGTATCAATACAACTCGAAGAGTTTTGGATTTGATTTGATAATACTTAGATGATAATGTAAGTATGATTGAACGTTAAGAGGAGGAAATCGTGGCTACTAATGGAGTAAAGTTATAAGCGTTGACCGATTCCTTTGGCATTATAAGAAAATGTGTACTTAGATTGTAAGATTACAGCTTCTATTGTCGAACATTAGAATGATTGAGTTCCCGATTCATAGTTGTTAAAGCATTGTCATTTCATTTCGTAAAATGCGTAACTTAGAAATCTAACAAGCTTTACTTAATGAGCAAGTTTTCCATCAATATAACTCGAAGTGTTATGCATTACATTTGATAACATTTAGAAGATAATGTGAGTGCAATTACATCTTAAGAAGGTTGAATCAAGGCTTCTAATTGAGTTACACTATATGTATTGACCGAACCCCTTGACATGAAGAGAAAACGTGTACTTAGATTATAAGATTAAAGTTTATATTGTCGAACATTCTAATGAATGAATTCGCGAACAAAATCAGTCATACTTGTGATAACCTGATCATTTCGACTCATAAAATACCTAACTTAGAATTCTAACTAGGTTTACTTGTTGAGCAAGTTTTGTATCAATACAACTCGAAGAGTTTTGGATTTGATTTGATAATACTTAGATGATAATGTAAGTATGATTGAACGTTAAGAGGAGGAAATCATGGCTACTAATGGAGTAAAGTTATAAGCGTTGACCGAATCCTTTGGCATTATAAGAAAATGTGTACTTAGATTGTAAGATTACAGCTTCTATTGTCGAACATTAGAATGATTGAGTTCCCGATTCATAGTTGTTAAAGCATTGTCATTTCATTTCGTAAAATGCGTAACTTAGAAATCTAACAAGCTTTACTTAATGAGCAAGTTTTCCATCAATATAACTCGAAGTGTTATGGATTACATTTGATAATATTTAGAAGATAATGTGAGTGCAATTACATCTTAAGAAGGTTGAATCAAGGCTACTAATTTTGTTACACTATATGTATTGACCGAACCCCTTGACTTGAAGAGAAAACATGTACATAGATTATAAGATTAAAGCTTATATTGTCGAATATTCTAATGAATGAATTCGCGATCAAAATCATTCATACTTGTGATAGCCTGGTCATTTCGACTCATAAAATACCTAACTTGGAATCCTAACTAGGTTTACTTGGTGAGCAAGTTTTTTATCGATATAACTCGAAGTGTTTTGGATTTGATTTGATAATACTTAGATGATAATGTAAGTATGATTGAACGTTAAGAGGGGAAAATCGTGGCTACCAATGGAGTAAAGCTATAAGCGTTGACCGAATCCTTTGGCATTATGAAAAAATGTGCACTTAAATTGTAAGATTAAAGCTTCTATTATCGAACATTAGAATGATTGAGTTCCCGATTCATACTTGTTTTAGCTTGGTCATTTCATTTCGTAAAATGCTTAACTTAGAAATCTAACAAGCTTTACTTAATGAGCTAGTTTTCAATCAATATACCTCGAAGTGTTATAGATTACATTTGATTATATTAAGAAGATAATGTGAGTGCAATTACATCTTAAGAAGGTTGATTCAAGGCTACTAATTGAGTTGCACTATATGTATTGACCGAACCCTTTGACATGAAGAGAAAACGTGTACTTAGATTTTAAGATTAAAGTTTATATTGTCGAACATTCTAATGAATGAATTCGCGAACAAAATCAGTCATACTTGTGATAACCTGATCATTTCGACTCATAAAATACCTAACTTAGAATTCTAACTAGGTTTACTTGTTGAGCAAGTTTTGTATCAATACAACTCGAAGAGTTTTGGATTTGATTTGATAATACTTAGATGATAATGTAAGTATGATTGAACGTTAAGAGGAGGAAATCTGGCTACTAATGGAGTAAAGTTATAAGCGTTGACCGAATCCTTTGGCATTATAAGAAAATGTGTACTTAGATTGTAAGATTACAGCTTCTATTGTCGAACATTAGAATGATTGAGTTCCCGATTCATAGTTGTTAAAGCATTGTCATTTCATTTCGTAAAATGCGTAACTTAGAAATCTAACAAGCTTTACTTAATGAGCAAGTTTTCCATCAATATAACTCGAAGTGTTATGGATTACATTTGATAATATTTAGAAGATAATGTGAGTGCAATTACATCTTAAGAAGGTTGAATCAAGGCTACTAATTTTGTTACACTATATGTATTGACCGAACCCCTTGACTTGAAGAGAAAACATGTACATAGATTATAAGATTAAAGCTTATATTGTCGAATATTCTAATGAATGAATTCGCGATCAAAATCATTCATACTTGTGATAGCCTGGTCATTTCGACTCATAAAATACCTAACTTGGAATCCTAACTAGGTTTACTTGGTGAGCAAGTTTTTTATCGATATAACTCGAAGTGTTTTGGATTTGATTTGATAATACTTAGATGATAATGTAAGTATGATTGAACGTTAAGAGGGGAAAATCGTGGCTACCAATGGAGTAAAGCTATAAGCGTTGACCGAATCCTTTGGCATTATGAAAAAATGTGCACTTAAATTGTAAGATTAAAGCTTCTATTATCGAACATTAGAATGATTGAGTTCCCGATTCATACTTGTTTTAGCTTGGTCATTTCATTTCGTAAAATGCTTAACTTAGAAATCTAACAAGCTTTACTTAATGAGCTAGTTTTCAATCAATATACCTCGAAGTGTTATAGATTACATTTGATTATATTAAGAAGATAATGTGAGTGCAATTACATCTTAAGAAGGTTGATTCAAGGCTACTAATTGAGTTGCACTATATGTATTGACCGAACCCTTTGACATGAAGAGAAAACGTGTACTTAGATTTTAAGATTAAAGTTTATATTGTCGAACATTCTAATGAATGAATTCGCGAACAAAATCAGTCATACTTGTGATAACCTGATCATTTCGACTCATAAAATACCTAACTTAGAATTCTAACTAGGTTTACTTGTTGAGCAAGTTTTGTATCAATACAACTCGAAGAGTTTTGGATTTGATTTGATAATACTTAGATGATAATGTAAGTATGATTGAACGTTAAGAGGAGGAAATCTGGCTACTAATGGAGTAAAGTTATAAGCGTTGACCGAATCCTTTGGCATTATAAGAAAATGTGTACTTAGATTGTAAGATTACAGCTTCTATTGTCGAACATTAGAATGATTGAGTTCCCGATTCATAGTTGTTAAAGCATTGTCATTTCATTTCGTAAAATGCGTAACTTAGAAATCTAACAAGCTTTACTTAATGAGCAAGTTTTCCATCAATATAACTCGAAGTGTTATGGATTACATTTGATAATATTTAGAAGATAATGTGAGTGCAATTACATCTTAAGAAGGTTGAATCAAGGCTACTAATTTTGTTACACTATATGTATTGACCGAACCCCTTGACTTGAAGAGAAAACATGTACATAGATTATAAGATTAAAGCTTATATTGTCGAATATTCTAATGAATGAATTCGCGATCAAAATCATTCATACTTGTGATAGCCTGGTCATTTCGACTCATAAAATACCTAACTTGGAATCCTAACTAGGTTTACTTGGTGAGCAAGTTTTTTATCGATATAACTCGAAGTGTTTTGGATTTGATTTGATAATACTTAGATGATAATGTAAGTATGATTGAACGTTAAGAGGGGAAAATCGTGGCTACCAATGGAGTAAAGCTATAAGCGTTGACCGAATCCTTTGGCATTATGAAAAAATGTGCACTTAAATTGTAAGATTAAAGCTTCTATTATCGAACATTAGAATGATTGAGTTCCCGATTCATACTTGTTTTAGCTTGGTCATTTCATTTCGTAAAATGCTTAACTTAGAAATCTAACAAGCTTTACTTAATGAGCTAGTTTTCAATCAATATACCTCGAAGTGTTATAGATTACATTTGATTATATTAAGAAGATAATGTGAGTGCAATTACATCTTAAGAAGGTTGATTCAAGGCTACTAATTGAGTTGCACTATATGTATTGACCGAACCCTTTGACATGAAGAGAAAACGTGTACTTAGATTTTAAGATTAAAGTTTATATTGTCGAACATTCTAATGAATGAATTCGCGAACAAAATCAGTCATACTTGTGATAACCTGATCATTTCGACTCATAAAATACCTAACTTAGAATTCTAACTAGGTTTACTTGTTGAGCAAGTTTTGTATCAATACAACTCGAAGAGTTTTGGATTTGATTTGATAATACTTAGATGATAATGTAAGTATGATTGAACGTTAAGAGGAGGAAATCTGGCTACTAATGGAGTAAAGTTATAAGCGTTGACCGAATCCTTTGGCATTATAAGAAAATGTGTACTTAGATTGTAAGATTACAGCTTCTATTGTCGAACATTAGAATGATTGAGTTCCCGATTCATAGTTGTTAAAGCATTGTCATTTCATTTCGTAAAATGCGTAACTTAGAAATCTAACAAGCTTTACTTAATGAGCAAGTTTTCCATCAATATAACTCGAAGTGTTATGGATTACATTTGATAATATTTAGAAGATAATGTGAGTGCAATTACATCTTAAGAAGGTTGAATCAAGGCTTCTAATTGAGTTACACTATATGTATTGACCGAACCCCTTGACTTGAAGAGAAAACGTGTACTTAGATTATAAGAATAAAGCTTATATTGTCGAACATTCTAATAAATGAATTCGCGATCAAAATCATTCATACTTGTGATAGCCTGGTCATTTCGACTCATAAAATACCTAACTTGGAATCCTAACTAGGTTTACTTGGTGAGCAAGTTTTTTATCAATATAACTCGAAGAGTTTTGGATTTGATTTGATAATACTTAGATGAAAATGTAAGTATGATTGAACGTTAAGAGGGGGAAATTGTGGCTACCAATGGAGTAAAGCTATAAGCGTTGACCGAATCCTTTGGCATTATGAGAAAATGTTTACTTAAATTGTAAGATTAAAGCTTCTATTATCGAACATTAGAATGATTGAGTTCCCGATTCATACTTGTTTTAGCTTGGTCATTTCATTTCGTAAAATGCTTAACTTAGAAATCAACAAGCTTTACTTAATGAGCTAGTTTTCAATCAATATACCTCGAAGTGTTATAGATTACATTTGATTATATTAAGAAGATAATGTGAGTGCAATTACATCTTAAGAAGGTTGATTCAAGGCTACTAATTGAGTTACACTATATGTATTGACCGAACCCTTTGACATGAAGAGAAAACGTGTACTTAGATTATAAGATTAAAGTTTATATTGTCGAACATTCTAATGAATGAATTCGCGAACAAAATCAGTCATACTTGTGATAGCCTGATCATTTCGACTCATAAAATACCTAACTTAGAATTCTAACTAGGTTTACTTGTTGAGCAAGTTTTGTATCAATACAACTCGAAGAGTTTTGGATTTGATTTGATAATACTTAGATGATAATGTAAGTATGATTGAACGTTAAGAGGAGGAAATCTGGCTACTAATGGAGTAAAGTTATAAGCGTTGACCGAATCCTTTGGCATTATAAGAAAATGTGTACTTAGATTGTAAGATTACAACTTCTATTGTCGAACATTAGAATGATTGAGTTCCCGATTCATAGTTGTTAAAGCATTGTCATTTCATTTCGTAAAATGCGTAACTTAGAAATCTAACAAGCTTTACTTAATGAGCAAGTTTTCCATCAATATAACTCGAAGTGTTATGGATTACATTTGATAATATTTAGAAGATAATGTGAGTGCAATTACATCTTAAGAAGGTTGAATCAAGGCTTCTAATTGAGTTACACTATATGTATTGACCGAACCCTTTGACATGAAGAGAAAACGTGTACTTAGATTATAAGATTAAAGTTTATATTGTCGAACATTCTAATGAATGAATTCGCGAACAAAATCAGTCATACTTGTGATAACCTGATCATTTCGACTCATAAAATACCTAACTTAGAATTCTAACTAGGTTTACTTGTTGAGCAAGTTTTGTATCAATACAACTCGAAGAGTTTTGGATTTGATTTGATAATACTTAGATGATAATGTAAGTATGATTGAACGTTAAGAGGAGGAAATCGTGGCTACTAATGGAGTAAAGTTATAAGCGTTGACCGATTCCTTTGGCATTATAAGAAAATGTGTACTTAGATTGTAAGATTACAGCTTCTATTGTCGAACATTAGAATGATTGAGTTCCCGATTCATAGTTGTTAAAGCATTGTCATTTCATTTCGTAAAATGCGTAACTTAGAAATCTAACAAGCTTTACTTAATGAGCAAGTTTTCCATCAATATAACTCGAAGTGTTATGCATTACATTTGATAACATTTAGAAGATAATGTGAGTGCAATTACATCTTAAGAAGGTTGAATCAAGGCTTCTAATTGAGTTACACTATATGTATTGACCGAACCCCTTGACATGAAGAGAAAACGTGTACTTAGATTATAAGATTAAAGTTTATATTGTCGAACATTCTAATGAATGAATTCGCGAACAAAATCAGTCATACTTGTGATAACCTGATCATTTCGACTCATAAAATACCTAACTTAGAATTCTAACTAGGTTTACTTGTTGAGCAAGTTTTGTATCAATACAACTCGAAGAGTTTTGGATTTGATTTGATAATACTTAGATGATAATGTAAGTATGATTGAACGTTAAGAGGAGGAAATCATGGCTACTAATGGAGTAAAGTTATAAGCGTTGACCGAATCCTTTGGCATTATAAGAAAATGTGTACTTAGATTGTAAGATTACAGCTTCTATTGTCGAACATTAGAATGATTGAGTTCCCGATTCATAGTTGTTAAAGCATTGTCATTTCATTTCGTAAAATGCGTAACTTAGAAATCTAACAAGCTTTACTTAATGAGCAAGTTTTCCATCAATATAACTCGAAGTGTTATGGATTACATTTGATAATATTTAGAAGATAATGTGAGTGCAATTACATCTTAAGAAGGTTGAATCAAGGCTACTAATTTTGTTACACTATATGTATTGACCGAACCCCTTGACTTGAAGAGAAAACATGTACATAGATTATAAGATTAAAGCTTATATTGTCGAATATTCTAATGAATGAATTCGCGATCAAAATCATTCATACTTGTGATAGCCTGGTCATTTCGACTCATAAAATACCTAACTTGGAATCCTAACTAGGTTTACTTGGTGAGCAAGTTTTTTATCGATATAACTCGAAGTGTTTTGGATTTGATTTGATAATACTTAGATGATAATGTAAGTATGATTGAACGTTAAGAGGGGAAAATCGTGGCTACCAATGGAGTAAAGCTATAAGCGTTGACCGAATCCTTTGGCATTATGAAAAAATGTGCACTTAAATTGTAAGATTAAAGCTTCTATTATCGAACATTAGAATGATTGAGTTCCCGATTCATACTTGTTTTAGCTTGGTCATTTCATTTCGTAAAATGCTTAACTTAGAAATCTAACAAGCTTTACTTAATGAGCTAGTTTTCAATCAATATACCTCGAAGTGTTATAGATTACATTTGATTATATTAAGAAGATAATGTGAGTGCAATTACATCTTAAGAAGGTTGATTCAAGGCTACTAATTGAGTTGCACTATATGTATTGACCGAACCCTTTGACATGAAGAGAAAACGTGTACTTAGATTTTAAGATTAAAGTTTATATTGTCGAACATTCTAATGAATGAATTCGCGAACAAAATCAGTCATACTTGTGATAACCTGATCATTTCGACTCATAAAATACCTAACTTAGAATTCTAACTAGGTTTACTTGTTGAGCAAGTTTTGTATCAATACAACTCGAAGAGTTTTGGATTTGATTTGATAATACTTAGATGATAATGTAAGTATGATTGAACGTTAAGAGGAGGAAATCGTGGCTACTAATGGAGTAAAGTTATAAGCGTTGACCGAATCCTTTGGCATTATAAGAAAATGTGTACTTAGATTGTAAGATTACAGCTTCTATTGTCGAACATTAGAATGATTGAGTTCCCGATTCATAGTTGTTAAAGCATTGTCATTTCATTTCGTAAAATGCGTAACTTAGAAATCTAACAAGCTTTACTTAATGAGCAAGTTTTCCATCAATATAACTCGAAGTGTTATGGATTACATTTGATAATATTTAGAAGATAATGTGAGTGCAATTACATCTTAAGAAGGTTGAATCAAGGCTACTAATTTTGTTACACTATATGTATTGACCGAACCCCTTGACTTGAAGAGAAAACGTGTACTTAGATTATAAGAATAAAGCTTATATTGTCGAACATTCTAATAAATGAATTCGCGATCAAAATCATTCATACTTGTGATAGCCTGGTCATTTCAACTCATAAAATACCTAACTTGGAATCCTAACTAGGTTTACTTGGTGAGCAAGTTTTTTATCAATATAACTCGAAGAGTTTTGGATTTGATTTGATAATACTTAGATGATAATGTAAGTATGATTGAACGTTAAGAGGGGGAAATCGTGGCTACCAATGGAGTAAAGCTATAAGCGTTGACCGAATCCTTTGGCATTATGAGAAAATGTGCACTTAAATTGTAAGATTAAAGCTTCTATTATCGAACATTAGAATGATTGAGTTCCCGATTCATACTTGTTTTAGCTTGGTCATTTCATTTCGTAAAATGCTTAACTTAGAAATCTAACAAGCTTTACTTAATGAGCTAGTTTTCAATCAATATACCTCGAAGTGTTATAGATTACATTTGATTATATTAAGAAGATAATGTGAGTGCAATTACATCTTAAGAAGGTTGATTCAAGGCTACTAATTGAGTTGCACTATATGTATTGACCGAACCCTTAGACATGAAGAGAAAACGTGTACTTAGATTATAAGATTAAAGTTTATATTGTCGAACATTCTAATGAATGAATTCGCGAACAAAATCAGTCATACTTGTGATAACCTGATCATTTCGACTCATAAAATACCTAACTTAGAATTCTAACTAGGTTTACTTGTTGAGCAAGTTTTGTATCATAACAACTCGAAGAGTTTTGGATTTGATTTGATTATACTTAGATGATAATGTAAGTATGATTGAACGTTAAGAGGAGGAAATCGTGGCTACTAATGGAGTAAAGTTATAAGCGTTGACCGAATCCTTTGGCATTATAAGAAAATGTGTACTTAGATTGTAAGATTACAGCTTCTATTGTCGAACATTAGAATGATTGAGTTCCCGATTCATAGTTGTTAAAGCATTGTCATTTCATTTCGTAAAATGCGTAACTTAGAAATCTAACAAGCTTTACTTAATGAGCAAGTTTTCCATCAATATAACTCGAAGTGTTATGCATTACATTTGATAACATTTAGAAGATAATGTGAGTGCAATTACATCTTAAGAAGGTTGAATCAAGGCTTCTAATTGAGTTACACTATATGTATTGACCGAACCCCTTGACATGAAGAGAAAACGTGTACTTAGATTATAAGAATAAAGCTTATATTGTCGAACATTCTAATAAATGAATTCGTGATCAAAATCATTCATACTTGTGATAGCCTGGTCATTTCGACTCATAAAATACCTAACTTGGAATCCTAACTAGGTTTACTTGGTGAGCAAGTTTTTTATCAATATAACTCGAAGAGTTTTGGATTTGATTTGATAATACTTAGATGATAATGTAAGTATGATTGAACGTTAAGAGGGGGAAATCGTGGCTACCAATGGAGTAAAGCTATAAGCGTTGACCGAATCCTTTGGCATTATGAGAAAATGTGCACTTAAATTGTAAGATTAAAGCTTCTATTATCGAACATTAGAATGATTGAGTTCCCGATTCATACTTGTTTTAGCTTGGTCATTTCATTTCATAAAATGCTTAACTTAGAAATCTAACAAGCTTTACTTAATGAGCTAGTTTTCAATCAATATACCTCGAAGTGTTATAGATTACATTTGATTATATTAAGGAGATAATGTGAGTGCAATTACATCTTAAGAAGGTTGATTCAAGGCTACTAATTGAGTTGCACTATATGTATTGACCGAACCCTTAGACATGAAGAGAAAACGTGTACTTAGATTATAAGATTAAAGTTTATATTGTCGAACATTCTAATGAATGAATTCGCGAACAAAATCAGTCATACTTGTGATAACCTGATCATTTCGACTCATAAAATACCTAACTTAGAATTCTAACTAGGTTTACTTGTTGAGCAAGTTTTGTATCATAACAACTCGAAGAGTTTTGGATTTGATTTGATAATACTTAGATGATAATGTAAGTATGATTGAACGTTAAGAGGAGGAAATCGTGGCTACTAATGGAGTAAAGTTATAAGCGTTGACCGAATCCTTTGGCATTATAAGAAAATGTGTACTTAGATTGTAAGATTACAGCTTCTATTGTCGAACATTAGAATGATTGAGTTCCCGATTCATAGTTGTTAAAGCATTGTCATTTCATTTCGTAAAATGCGTAACTTAGAAATCTAACAAGCTTTACTTAATGAGCAAGTTTTCCATCAATATAACTCGAAGTGTTATGGATTACATTTGATAATATTTAGAAGATAATGTGAGTGCAATTACATCTTAAGAAGGTTGAATCAAGGCTACTAATTTTGTTACACTATATGTATTGACCGAACCCCTTGACTTGAAGAGAAAACGTGTACTTAGATTATAAGAATAAAGCTTATATTGTCGAACATTCTAATAAATGAATTCGCGATCAAAATCATTCATACTTGTGATAGCCTGGTCATTTCAACTCATAAAATACCTAACTTGGAATCCTAACTAGGTTTACTTGGTGAGCAAGTTTTTTATCAATATAACTCGAAGAGTTTTGGATTTGATTTGATAATACTTAGATGATAATGTAAGTATGATTGAACGTTAAGAGGGGGAAATCGTGGCTACCAATGGAGTAAAGCTATAAGCGTTGACCGAATCCTTTGGCATTGTGAGAAAATGTGCACTTAAATTGTAAGATTAAAGCTTCTATTATCGAACATTAGAATGATTGAGTTCCCGATTCATACTTGTTTTAGCTTGGTCATTTCATTTCGTAAAATGCTTAACTTAGAAATCTAACAAGCTTTACTTAATGAGCTAGTTTTCAATCAATATACCTCGAAGTGTTATAGATTACATTTGATTATATTAAGAAGATAATGTGAGTGCAATTACATCTTAAGAAGGTTGATTCAAGGCTACTAATTGAGTTGCACTATATGTATTGACCGAACCCTTAGACATGAAGAGAAAACGTGTACTTAGATTATAAGATTAAAGTTTATATTGTCGAACATTCTAATGAATGAATTCGCGAACAAAATCAGTCATACTTGTGATAACCTGATCATTTTGACTCATAAAATACCTAACTTAGAATTCTAACTAGGTTTACTTGTTGAGCAAGTTTTGTATCATAACAACTCGAAGAGTTTTGGATTTGATTTGATTATACTTAGATGATAATGTAAGTATGATTGAACGTTAAGAGGAGGAAATCGTGGCTACTAATGGAGTAAAGTTATAAGCGTTGACCGAATCCTTTGGCATTATAAGAAAATGTGTACTTAGATTGTAAGATTACAGCTTCTATTGTCGAACATTAGAATGATTGAGTTCCCGATTCATAGTTGTTAAAGCATTGTCATTTCATTTCGTAAAATGCGTAACTTAGAAATCTAACAAGCTTTACTTAATGAGCAAGTTTTCCATCAATATAACTCGAAGTGTTATGCATTACATTTGATAACATTTAGAAGATAATGTGAGTGCAATTACATCTTAAGAAGGTTGAATCAAGGCTTCTAATTGAGTTACACTATATGTATTGACCGAACCCCTTGACATGAAGAGAAAACGTGTACTTAGATTATAAGAATAAAGCTTATATTGTCGAACATTCTAATAAATGAATTCGTGATCAAAATCATTCATACTTGTGATAGCCTGGTCATTTCGACTCATAAAATACCTAACTTGGAATCCTAACTAGGTTTACTTGGTGAGCAAGTTTTTTATCAATATAACTCGAAGAGTTTTGGATTTGATTTGATAATACTTAGATGATAATGTAAGTATGATTGAACGTTAAGAGGGGGAAATCGTGGCTACCAATGGAGTAAAGCTATAAGCGTTGACCGAATCCTTTGGCATTATGAGAAAATGTGCACTTAAATTGTAAGATTAAAGCTTCTATTATCGAACATTAGAATGATTGAGTTCCCGATTCATACTTGTTTTAGCTTGGTCATTTCATTTCATAAAATGCTTAACTTAGAAATCTAACAAGCTTTACTTAATGAGCTAGTTTTCAATCAATATACCTCGAAGTGTTATAGATTACATTTGATTATATTAAGGAGATAATGTGAGTGCAATTACATCTTAAGAAGGTTGATTCAAGGCTACTAATTGAGTTGCACTATATGTATTGACCGAACCCTTAGACATGAAGAGAAAACGTGTACTTAGATTATAAGATTAAAGTTTATATTGTCGAACATTCTAATGAATGAATTCGCGAACAAAATCAGTCATACTTGTGATAACCTGATCATTTCGACTCATAAAATACCTAACTTAGAATTCTAACTAGGTTTACTTGTTGAGCAAGTTTTGTATCATAACAACTCGAAGAGTTTTGGATTTGATTTGATAATACTTAGATGATAATGTAAGTATGATTGAACGTTAAGAGGAGGAAATCGTGGCTACTAATGGAGTAAAGTTATAAGCGTTGACCGAATCCTTTGGCATTATAAGAAAATGTGTACTTAGATTGTAAGATTACAGCTTCTATTGTCGAACATTAGAATGATTGAGTTCCCGATTCATAGTTGTTAAAGCATTGTCATTTCATTTCGTAAAATGCGTAACTTAGAAATCTAACAAGCTTTACTTAATGAGCAAGTTTTCCATCAATATAACTCGAAGTGTTATGGATTACATTTGATAATATTTAGAAGATAATGTGAGTGCAATTACATCTTAAGAAGGTTGAATCAAGGCTACTAATTTTGTTACACTATATGTATTGACCGAACCCCTTGACTTGAAGAGAAAACGTGTACTTAGATTATAAGAATAAAGCTTATATTGTCGAACATTCTAATAAATGAATTCGCGATCAAAATCATTCATACTTGTGATAGCCTGGTCATTTCAACTCATAAAATACCTAACTTGGAATCCTAACTAGGTTTACTTGGTGAGCAAGTTTTTTATCAATATAACTCGAAGAGTTTTGGATTTGATTTGATAATACTTAGATGATAATGTAAGTATGATTGAACGTTAAGAGGGGGAAATCGTGGCTACCAATGGAGTAAAGCTATAAGCGTTGACCGAATCCTTTGGCATTGTGAGAAAATGTGCACTTAAATTGTAAGATTAAAGCTTCTATTATCGAACATTAGAATGATTGAGTTCCCGATTCATACTTGTTTTAGCTTGGTCATTTCATTTCGTAAAATGCTTAACTTAGAAATCTAACAAGCTTTACTTAATGAGCTAGTTTTCAATCAATATACCTCGAAGTGTTATAGATTACATTTGATTATATTAAGAAGATAATGTGAGTGCAATTACATCTTAAGAAGGTTGATTCAAGGCTACTAATTGAGTTGCACTATATGTATTGACCGAACCCTTAGACATGAAGAGAAAACGTGTACTTAGATTATAAGATTAAAGTTTATATTGTCGAACATTCTAATGAATGAATTCGCGAACAAAATCAGTCATACTTGTGATAACCTGATCATTTCGACTCATAAAATACCTAACTTAGAATTCTAACTAGGTTTACTTGTTGAGCAAGTTTTGTATCATAACAACTCGAAGAGTTTTGGATTTGATTTGATTATACTTAGATGATAATGTAAGTATGATTGAACGTTAAGAGGAGGAAATCGTGGCTACTAATGGAGTAAAGTTATAAGCGTTGACCGAATCCTTTGGCATTATAAGAAAATGTGTACTTAGATTGTAAGATTACAGCTTCTATTGTCGAACATTAGAATGATTGAGTTCCCGATTCATAGTTGTTAAAGCATTGTCATTTCATTTCGTAAAATGCGTAACTTAGAAATCTAACAAGCTTTACTTAATGAGCAAGTTTTCCATCAATATAACTCGAAGTGTTATGCATTACATTTGATAACATTTAGAAGATAATGTGAGTGCAATTACATCTTAAGAAGGTTGAATCAAGGCTTCTAATTGAGTTACACTATATGTATTGACCGAACCCCTTGACATGAAGAGAAAACGTGTACTTAGATTATAAGAATAAAGCTTATATTGTCGAACATTCTAATAAATGAATTCGTGATCAAAATCATTCATACTTGTGATAGCCTGGTCATTTCGACTCATAAAATACCTAACTTGGAATCCTAACTAGGTTTACTTGGTGAGCAAGTTTTTTATCAATATAACTCGAAGAGTTTTGGATTTGATTTGATAATACTTAGATGATAATGTAAGTATGATTGAACGTTAAGAGGGGGAAATCGTGGCTACCAATGGAGTAAAGCTATAAGCGTTGACCGAATCCTTTGGCATTATGAGAAAATGTGCACTTAAATTGTAAGATTAAAGCTTCTATTATCGAACATTAGAATGATTGAGTTCCCGATTCATACTTGTTTTAGCTTGGTCATTTCATTTCATAAAATGCTTAACTTAGAAATCTAACAAGCTTTACTTAATGAGCTAGTTTTCAATCAATATACCTCGAAGTGTTATAGATTACATTTGATTATATTAAGGAGATAATGTGAGTGCAATTACATCTTAAGAAGGTTGATTCAAGGCTACTAATTGAGTTGCACTATATGTATTGACCGAACCCTTAGACATGAAGAGAAAACGTGTACTTAGATTATAAGATTAAAGTTTATATTGTCGAACATTCTAATGAATGAATTCGCGAACAAAATCAGTCATACTTGTGATAACCTGATCATTTCGACTCATAAAATACCTAACTTAGAATTCTAACTAGGTTTACTTGTTGAGCAAGTTTTGTATCATAACAACTCGAAGAGTTTTGGATTTGATTTGATAATACTTAGATGATAATGTAAGTATGATTGAACGTTAAGAGGAGGAAATCGTGGCTACTAATGGAGTAAAGTTATAAGCGTTGACCGAATCCTTTGGCATTATAAGAAAATGTGTACTTAGATTGTAAGATTACAGCTTCTATTGTCGAACATTAGAATGATTGAGTTCCCGATTCATAGTTGTTAAAGCATTGTCATTTCATTTCGTAAAATGCGTAACTTAGAAATCTAACAAGCTTTACTTAATGAGCAAGTTTTCCATCAATATAACTCGAAGTGTTATGGATTACATTTGATAATATTTAGAAGATAATGTGAGTGCAATTACATCTTAAGAAGGTTGAATCAAGGCTACTAATTTTGTTACACTATATGTATTGACCGAACCCCTTGACTTGAAGAGAAAACGTGTACTTAGATTATAAGAATAAAGCTTATATTGTCGAACATTCTAATAAATGAATTCGCGATCAAAATCATTCATACTTGTGATAGCCTGGTCATTTCAACTCATAAAATACCTAACTTGGAATCCTAACTAGGTTTACTTGGTGAGCAAGTTTTTTATCAATATAACTCGAAGAGTTTTGGATTTGATTTGATAATACTTAGATGATAATGTAAGTATGATTGAACGTTAAGAGGGGGAAATCGTGGCTACCAATGGAGTAAAGCTATAAGCGTTGACCGAATCCTTTGGCATTATGAGAAAATGTGCACTTAAATTGTAAGATTAAAGCTTCTATTATCGAACATTAGAATGATTGAGTTCCCGATTCATACTTGTTTTAGCTTGGTCATTTCATTTCGTAAAATGCTTAACTTAGAAATCTAACAAGCTTTACTTAATGAGCTAGTTTTCAATCAATATACCTCGAAGTGTTATAGATTACATTTGATTATATTAAGAAGATAATGTGAGTGCAATTACATCTTAAGAAGGTTGATTCAAGGCTACTAATTGAGTTGCACTATATGTATTGACCGAACCCTTAAACATGAAGAGAAAACGTGTACTTAGATTATAAGATTAAAGTTTATATTGTCGAACATTCTAATGAATGAATTCGCGAACAAAATCAGTCATACTTGTGATAACCTGATCATTTCGACTCATAAAATACCTAACTTAGAATTCTAACTAGGTTTACTTGTTGAGCAAGTTTTGTATCATAACAACTCGAAGAGTTTGGGATTTGATTTGATTATACTTAGATGATAATGTAAGTATGATTGAACGTTAAGAGGAGGAAATCGTGGCTACTAATGGAGTAAAGTTATAAGCGTTGACCGAATCCTTTGGCATTATAAGAAAATGTGTACTTAGATTGTAAGATTACAGCTTCTATTGTCGAACATTATAATGATTGAGTTCCCGATTCATAGTTGTTAAAGCATTGTCATTTCATTTCGTAAAATGCGTAACTTAGAAATCTAACAAGCTTTACTTAATGAGCAAGTTTTCCATCAATATAACTCGAAGTGTTATGCATTACATTTGATAACATTTAGAAGATAATGTGAGTGCAATTACATCTTAAGAAGGTTGAATCAAGGCTTCTAATTGAGTTACACTATATGTATTGACCGAACCCCTTGACATGAAGAGAAAACGTGTACTTAGATTATAAGAATAAAGCTTATATTGTCGAACATTCTAATAAATGAATTCGTGATCAAAATCATTCATACTTGTGATAGCCTGGTCATTTCGACTCATAAAATACCTAACTTGGAATCCTAACTAGGTTTACTTGGTGAGCAAGTTTTTTATCAATATAACTCGAAGAGTTTTGGATTTGATTTGATAATACTTAGATGATAATGTAAGTATGATTGAACGTTAAGAGGGGGAAATCGTGGCTACCAATGGAGTAAAGCTATAAGCGTTGACCGAATCCTTTGGCATTATGAGAAAATGTGCACTTAAATTGTAAGATTAAAGCTTCTATTATCGAACATTAGAATGATTGAGTTCCCGATTCATACTTGTTTTAGCTTGGTCATTTCATTTCATAAAATGCTTAACTTAGAAATCTAACAAGCTTTACTTAATGAGCTAGTTTTCAATCAATATACCTCGAAGTGTTATAGATTACATTTGATTATATTAAGGAGATAATGTGAGTGCAATTACATCTTAAGAAGGTTGATTCAAGGCTACTAATTGAGTTGCACTATATGTATTGACCGAACCCTTAGACATGAAGAGAAAACGTGTACTTAGATTATAAGATTAAAGTTTATATTGTCGAACATTCTAATGAATGAATTCGCGAACAAAATCAGTCATACTTGTGATAACCTGATCATTTCGACTCATAAAATACCTAACTTAGAATTCTAACTAGGTTTACTTGTTGAGCAAGTTTTGTATCATAACAACTCGAAGAGTTTTGGATTTGATTTGATAATACTTAGATGATAATGTAAGTATGATTGAACGTTAAGAGGAGGAAATCGTGGCTACTAATGGAGTAAAGTTATAAGCGTTGACCGAATCCTTTGGCATTATAAGAAAATGTGTACTTAGATTGTAAGATTACAGCTTCTATTGTCGAACATTAGAATGATTGAGTTCCCGATTCATAGTTGTTAAAGCATTGTCATTTCATTTCGTAAAATGCGTAACTTAGAAATCTAACAAGCTTTACTTAATGAGCAAGTTTTCCATCAATATAACTCGAAGTGTTATGGATTACATTTGATAATATTTAGAAGATAATGTGAGTGCAATTACATCTTAAGAAGGTTGAATCAAGGCTTCTAATTGAGTTACACTATATGTATTGACCGAACCCCTTGACTTGAAGAGAAAACGTGTACTTAGATTATAAGAATAAAGCTTATATTGTCGAACATTCTAATAAATGAATTCGTGATCAAAATCATTCATACTTGTGATAGCCTGGTCATTTCGACTCATAAAATACCTAACTTGGAATCCTAACTAGGTTTACTTGGTGATCAAGTTTTTTATCAATATAACTCGAAGAGTTTTGGATTTGATTTGATAATACTTAGATGATAATGTAAGTATGATTGAACGTTAAGAGGGAGAAATCGTGGCTACCAATGGAGTAAAACTATAAGCGTTGACCGAATCCTTTGGCATTATGAGAAAATGTGCACTTAAATTGTAAGATTAAAGCTTCTATTATCGAACATTAGAATGATTGAGTTCCCGATTCATACTTGTTTTAGCTTGGTCATTTCATTTCGTAAAATGCTTAACTTAGAAATCTAACAAGCTTTACTTAATGAGCTAGTTTTCAATCAATATACCTCGAAGTGTTATAGATTACATTTGATTATATTAAGAAGATAATGTGAGTGCAATTACATCTTAAGAAGGTTGATTCAAGGCTACTAATTGAGTTGCACTATATGTATTGACCGAACCCTTAGACATGAAGAGAAAACGTGTACTTAGATTATAAGATTAAAGTTTATATTGTCGAACATTCTAATGAATGAATTCGCGAACAAAATCAGTCATACTTGTGATAACCTGATCATTTCGACTCATAAAATACCTAACTTAGAATTCTAACTAGGTTTACTTGTTGAGCAAGTTTTGTATCATAACAACTCGAAGAGTTTTGGATTTGATTTGATAATACTTAGATGATAATGTAAGTATGATTGAACGTTAAGAGGAGGAAATCGTGGCTACTAATGGAGTAAAGTTATAAGCGTTGACCGAATCCTTTGGCATTATAAGAAAATGTGTACTTAGATTGTAAGATTACAGCTTCTATTGTCGAACATTAGAATGATTGAGTTCCCGATTCATAGTTGTTAAAGCATTGTCATTTCATTTCGTAAAATGCGTAACTTAGAAATCTAACAAGCTTTACTTAATGAGCAAGTTTTCCATCAATATAACTCGAAGTGTTATGCATTACATTTGATAACATTTAGAAGATAATGTGAGTGCAATTACATCTTAAGAAGGTTGAATCAAGGCTTCTAATTGAGTTACACTATATGTATTGACCGAACCCCTTGACATGAAGAGAAAACGTGTACTTAGATTATAAGAATAAAGCTTATATTGTCGAACATTCTAATAAATGAATTCGTGATCAAAATCATTCATACTTGTGATAGCCTGGTCATTTCGACTCATAAAATACCTAACTTGGAATCCTAACTAGGTTTACTTGGTGAGCAAGTTTTTTATCAATATAACTCGAAGAGTTTTGGATTTGATTTGATAATACTTAGATGATAATGTAAGTATGATTGAACGTTAAGAGGGGGAAATCGTGGCTACCAATGGAGTAAAGCTATAAGCGTTGACCGAATCCTTTGGCATTATGAGAAAATGTGCACTTAAATTGTAAGATTAAAGCTTCTATTATCGAACATTAGAATGATTGAGTTCCCGATTCATACTTGTTATAGCTTGGTCATTTCATTTCGTAAAATGCTTAACTTAGAAATCTAACAAGCTTTACTTAATTCGCAAGTTTTCCATCAATATAACTCGAAGTGTTATGGATTAGATTTGATAATATTAAGATGATAATGTGAGTGCATTTACATCTTAAGATGGTTGATTCAAGGCTACTAATTGAGTTACACTATATGTATTGAACGAACCCTTTGACATGAAAAGAAAACGTCTACTTAGATTATAAGATTAAAGTTTATATTGTTGAACATTCTAATGAATGAATTCGCGAACAAAATCAGTCATACTTGTGATAACCTGGTCATTTCGACTCATAAAATACCTAACTTAGAATTCTAACTAGGTTTACTTGTTGAGCAAGTTTTGTATCAATACAACTCGAAGAGTTTTGGATTTGATTTGATAATACTTAGATGATAATGTAAGTATGATTGAACGTTAAGAGGAGGAAATCGTGGCTACTAATGGAGTAAAGCTATAAGCGTTGACCGAATCCTTTGGCATTATAAGAAAATGTGTACTTAGATTGTAAGATTACAGCTTCTATTGTCGAACATTAGAATGATTGAGTTCCCGATTCATAGTTGTTAAAGCATTGTCATTTCATTTCGTAAAATGCGTAACTTAGAAATCTTACAAGCTTTACTTAATGAGCAAGTTTTCCATCAATATAACTCGAAGTGTTATGGATTACATTTGATAATATTTAGAAGATAATGTGAGTGCAATTACATCTTAAGAAGGTTGAATCAAAGCTTCTAATTGAGTTACACTATATGTATTGACCGAACCCCTTGACTTGAAGAGAAAACGTGTACTTAGATTATAAGAATAAAGCTTATATTGTCGAACATTCTAATGAATGAATTCGCGAACAAAATCAGTCATACTTGTGATAACCTGATCATTTCGACTCATAAAATACCTAACTTAGAATTCTAACTAGGTTTACTTGTTGAGCAAGTTTTGTATCAATACAACTCGAAGAGTTTTGGATTTGATTTGATAATACTTAGATGATAATGTAAGTATGATTGAACGTTAAGAGGAGGAAATCGTGGCTACTAATGGAGTAAAGCTATAAGCGTTGACCGAATCCTTTAGCATTATAAGAAAATGTGTACTTAGATTGTAAGATTACAGCTTCTATTGTCGAACATTAGAATGATTGAGTTCCCGATTCATAGTTGTTAAAGCATTGTCATTTCATTTCGTAAAATGCGTAACTTAGAAATCTAACAAGCTTTACTTAATGAGCAAGTTTTCCATCAATATAACTCGAAGTGTTATGGATTACATTTGATAATATTTAGAAGATAATGTGAGTGCAATTCCATCTTAAGAAGGTTAAATCAAGGCTTCTAATTGAGTTACACTATATGTATTGACCGAACCCCTTGACTTGAAGAGAAAACGTGTACTTAGATTATAAGAATAAAGCTTATATTGTCGAACATTCTAATGAATGAATTCGCGAACAAAATCAGTCATACTTGTGATAACCTGATCATTTCGACTCATAAAATACCTAACTTCGAATTCTAACTAGGTTTACTTGTTGAGCAAGTTTTGTATCAATACAACTCGAAGAGTTTTGGATTTGATTTGATAATACTTAGATGATAATGTAAGTATGATTGAACGTTAAGAGGAGGAAATCGTGGCTACTAATGGAGTAAAGCTATAAGCGTTGACCGAATCCTTTGGCATTATGAGAAAATGTGTACTTATTTTGTAAGATTACAACTTCTATTATCGAACATTAGAATGATTGAGTTCCCGATTCATACTTGTTAAAGCTTGGTCATTTCATTTCGTAAAATGCGTAACTTAGAAATCTAACAAGCCTTACTTAATGAGCAAGTTTTCCATCAATATAACTTGAAGTGTTATGGATTACATTTGATTATATTTAGAAGATAATGTGAGTGCAATTACATCTTAAGAAGGTTGAATCAAGGCTTCTAATTGAGTTACACTATATGTATTGACCGAACCCCTTGACATGAAGAGAAAACGTGTACTTAGATTATAAGAATAAAGCTTATATTGTCGAACATTCTAATAAATGAATTCGTGATCAAAATCATTCATACTTGTGATAGCCTGGTCATTTCGACTCATAAAATACCTAACTTGGAATCCTAACTAGGTTTACTTGGTGAGCAAGTTTTTTATCAATATAACTCGAAGAGTTTTGGATTTGATTTGATAATACTTAGATGATAATGTAAGTATGATTGAACGTTAAGAGGGGGAAATCGTGGCTACCAATGGAGTAAAGCTATAAGCGTTGACCGAATCCTTTGGCATTATAAGAAAATGTGTACTTAGATTGTAAGATTACAGCTTCTATTGTCGAACATTAGAATGATTGAGTTCCCGATTCATAGTTGTTAAAGCATTGTCATTTCATTTCGTGGCTAATAATGGAGTAAAGCTTTAAGAAGGGGAAATCGTGGCTAATAATGGAGTAAAGCTATAAGCGTTGACCGAATCCTTTGACATTTTGAGAAAATGTGCACTTAGATTGTAAGATTAAAGCTTCTATTATCGAACATTAGAATGATTGAGTTCCCGATTCATACCTGTTAATGCTTGGTCACTTCATTTCGTACAATGCATAACTTAGAAATCTAACAAGCTTTACTTAATGAACAAGTTTTCCATCAATATAACTCAAAGTGTTATGGACTACATTTGATAATATTTAGAAGATAATGTGAGTGCAATTACATCTTAAGAAGGTTGAATTAAGGTTTCTCATTGAGTTACACTATATGTATTGACCGAACCCCTTGACTTGAAGAGAAAACGTGTACTTAGATTATAAGAATAAAGCTTATATTGTCGAACATTCTAATGAATGAATTCGCGAACAAAATCAGTCATACTTGTGATAACCTGATCATTTCGACTCATAAAATACCTAACTTGGAATCCTAACTAGGTTTACTTGGTGAGCAAGTTTTTTATCAATATAACTCGAAGAGTTTTGGATTTGATTTGATAATACTTAGATGATAATGTAAGTATGATTGAACGTTAAGAGGAGGAAATCGTGGCTACTAATGGAGTAAAGCTATAAGCGTTGACCGAATCCTTTGGCATTATGAGAAAATGTGTACTTATTTTGTAAGATTACAACTTCTATTATCGAACATTAGAATGATTGAGTTCCCGATTCATACTTGTTAAAGCTTGGTCATTTCATTTCGTAAAATGCGTAACTTAGAAATCTAACAAGCCTTACTTAATGAGCAAGTTTTCCATCAATATAACTTGAAGTGTTATGGATTACATTTGATTATATTTAGAAGATAATGTGAGTGCAATTACATCTTAAGAAGGTTGAATCAAGGCTTCTAATTGAGTTACACTATATGTATTGACCGAACCCCTTGACATGAAGAGAAAACGTGTACTTAGATTATAAGAATAAAGCTTATATTGTCGAACATTCTAATAAATGAATTCGTGATCAAAATCATTCATACTTGTGATAGCCTGGTCATTTCGACTCATAAAATACCTAACTTGGAATCCTAACTAGGTTTACTTGGTGAGCAAGTTTTTTATCAATATAACTCGAAGAGTTTTGGATTTGATTTGATAATACTTAGATGATAATGTAAGTATGATTGAACGTTAAGAGGGGGAAATCGTGGCTACCAATGGAGTAAAGCTATAAGCGTTGACCGAATCCTTTGGCATTATAAGAAAATGTGTACTTAGATTGTAAGATTACAGCTTCTATTGTCGAACATTAGAATGATTGAGTTCCCGATTCATAGTTGTTAAAGCATTGTCATTTCATTTCGTGGCTAATAATGGAGTAAAGCTTTAAGAAGGGGAAATCGTGGCTAATAATGGAGTAAAGCTATAAGCGTTGACCGAATCCTTTGACATTTTGAGAAAATGTGCACTTAGATTGTAAGATTAAAGCTTCTATTATCGAACATTAGAATGATTGAGTTCCCGATTCATACCTGTTAATGCTTGGTCACTTCATTTCGTACAATGCATAACTTAGAAATCTAACAAGCTTTACTTAATGAACAAGTTTTCCATCAATATAACTCAAAGTGTTATGGACTACATTTGATAATATTTAGAAGATAATGTGAGTGCAATTACATCTTAAGAAGGTTGAATTAAGGTTTCTCATTGAGTTACACTATATGTATTGACTGAACCCCTTGACTTGAAGAGAAAACGTGTACTTAGATTATAAGATTAAAGCTGATATTGTCGAACGTTCTAATGAATGAATTCGCGATCAAAATCATTCATACTTGTGATAGCCTGCTCATTTCGACTCATAAAATACCTAACTTGGAATCCTAACTAGGTTTACTTGGTGAGCAAGTTTTTTATCAATATAACTCGAAGAGTTTTGGATTTGATTTGATAATACTTAGATGATAATGTAAGTATGATTGAACGTTAAGAGGGGTAAATCGTGGCTACCAATGGAGTAAAGCTATAAGCGTTGACCGAATCCTTTGGCATTATGAGAAAATGTGCACTTAGATTGTAAGATTAAAGCTTCTATTATCGAACATTAGAATGATTGCGTTCCCGATTCATACTTGTTAATGCTTGGTCATTTCATTTCGTAAAATGCGTAACTTAGAAATCTAACAAGCCTTACTTATTGAGCAAGTTTTCCATCAATATAACTTGAAGTGTTATGGATTACATTTGATTATATTTAGAAGATATTGTGAGTGCAATTACATCTTAAGAAGGTTGAATCAAGGCTACTAATTTTGTTACACTATATGTATTGACCGAACCCCTTGACTTGAAGAGAAAACATGTACATAGATTATAAGATTAAAGCTTATATTGTCGAATATTCTAATGAATGAATTCGCGATCAAAATCATTCATACTTGTGATAGCCTGGTCATTACGACTCATAAAATACCTAACTTAGAATCCTAACTAGGTTTACTTGGTGAGCAAGTTTTGTATCAATATAACTCAAAGAGTTTTGGATTTGATTTGATAATACTTAGATGATAATGTAAGTATGATTTAACGTTAAGAAGGGGAAATCGTGGCTAATAATGGAGTAAAGCTATAAGCGTTGACCGAATCCTTTGACATTATGAGAAAATGTGCACTTAGATTGTAAGATTAGAGCTTCTATTATCGAACATTAGAATGATTGAGTTCCCGATTCATACTTGTTAAAGCTTGGTCATTTCATTTCGTAAAATGCGTAACTTAGAAATCCAACAAGCTTTACATAATGAGCAAGTTTTCCATCAATATAACTTGAAGTGTTATGAATTACATTTGATTGTATTAAGAAGATAATGTGAGTGCAATTACATCTTAAGAAGGTTGATTCAAGGCAACTAATTGAGTTACACTATATGTATTGACCGAACCCTTTGACATGAAGAGAAAACGTGTACTTAGATTATAAGATTAAAGCTTATATTGTCAGACATTCTAATGAATGAATTCGCGATCAAAATCATTCATACTTGTAATAGCTTGGTCATTTCGACTCTTAAAATACCTAACTTGGAATCCTACCTAGGTTTACTTGGTGAGCAAGTTTTGTATCAAAATAACTCGAAGAGTTTTGGATTTGATTTGATAATACTTAGATGATAATGTAAGTATGATTGAACGTTAAGAGGGGGAAATCGTGGCTACCAATGGAGTAAAGCTATAAGCGTTGACCGAATCCTTTGGCATTATGAGAAAATGTGCACTTAGATTGTAAGATTAAAGCTTCTATTATCGAACATTAGAATGATTGAGTTCCCGATTCATACTTGTTAAAGCTTGGTCATTTCATTTCGTAAAATGCGTAACTTAGAAATCCAACAAGATTTACTTAATTAGAAAGTTTTCCAACAATATAACTCGAAGTGTTAAGGAATATATTTGATTATATTTAGAAGATAATGTGAGTGCAATTCCATCTGAAGAAGGTTGAATAGAGGCTTCTAATTGAGTTACACTATATGTATTGACCGAACCCCTTGACTTGAAGAGAAAACGTGTACTTAGATTATAAGATTAAAGCTTATATTGTCAGATATTCTAATGAATGAATTCGCGATCAAAATCATTCATACTTGTGATAACTTGGTCATTTTGACTCATAAAATACCTAACTTGGAATCCTAACTAGGTTTACTTGGTGAGCAAGTTTTTTATCAATATAACTCGAAGAGTTTTGGATTTGATTTGATAATACTTAGATGATAATGTAAGTATGATTGAACGTTAAGAGGGGTAAATCGTGGCTACCAATGGAGTAAAGCTATAAGCGTTGACCGAATCCTTTGGCATTATGAGAAAATGTGCACTTAGATTGTAAGATTAAAGCTTCTATTATCGAACATTAGAATGATTGCGTTCCCGATTCATACTTGTTAATGCTTGGTCATTTCATTTCGTAAAATGCGTAACTTAGAAATCTAACAAGCCTTACTTATTGAGCAAGTTTTCCATCAATATAACTGGAAGTGTTATGGATTACATTTGATTATATTTAGAAGATATTGTGAGTGCAATTACATCTTAAGAAGGTTGAATCAAGGCTACTAATTTTGTTACACTATATGTATTGACCGAACCCCTTGACTTGAAGAGAAAACATGTACTTAGATTATAAGATTAAAGCTTATATTGTCGAATATTCTAATGAATGAATTCGCGATCAAAATCATTCATACTTGTGATAGCCTGGTCATTACGACTCATAAAATACCTAACTTAGAATCCTAACTAGGTTTACTTGGTGAGCAAGTTTTGTATCAATATAACTCAAAGAGTTTTGGATTTGATTTGATAATACTTAGATGATAATGTAAGTATGATTTAACGTTAAGAAGGGGAAATCGTGGCTAATAATGGAGTAAAGCTATAAGCGTTGACCGAATCCTTTGACATTATGAGAAAATGTGCACTTAGATTGTAAGATTACAGCTTCTATTGTCGAACATTAGAATGATTGAGTTCCCGATTCATAGTTGTTAAAGCATTGTCATTTCATTTCGTAAAATGCGTAACTTAGAAATCTAACAAGCTTTACTTAATGAGCAAGTTTTCCATCAATATAACTCGAAGTGTTATGGATTACATTTGATAATATTTAGAAGATAATGTGAGTGCAATTACATCTTAAGAAGGTTGAATCAAGGCTTCTAATTGAGTTACACTATATGTATTGTCCGAACCCCTTGCTATGAAGAGAAAACGTGTAGTTAGATTATAAGATTAAAGCTTATATTGTCAGACATTCTAATGAATGAATTCGTGATCGAAATCATTCATACTTGTGATAGCCTGGTCATTTCGACTCATAAAATATCTAACTTAGAATCCTAACTAGGTTTACTTGGTGAGCAAGTTTTGTATCTATATAACTCGAAGAGTTTTGGATTTGATTTGATAATACTTAGATGATAATATAAGTATGATTGAACGTTAAGAAGGGGAAATCGTGGCAACCAATGGAGTAAAGCTATAAGCGTTGACCGAATCCTTTGACATTATGAGAAAATGTGCACTTAGATTGTAAGATTAAAGCTTCTATTATCGAACATTAGAATGATTGAGTTCCCGATTCACACTTGTTAAAGCTTGGTCATTTCATTTCGTAAAATGCGTAACTTAGAAATCTAACAAGCCTTACTTACTGAGCAAGTTTTCCATCAATATAACTCGAAGTGTTATGGATTACATTTGATTATATTTAGAAGATAATGTGAGTGCAATTACATCTTAAGAAGGTTGAATCAAGGCTTCTAATTGAGTTACACTATATGTATTGACCGAACCCCTTGACTTGAAGAGAAAACGTGTACTTAGATTATAATATTAAAGCTTATACTGTCGAATATTCTAATAAATGAATTCGCGATCAAAATCATTCATACTTGTGATAGCCTGGTCATTACGACTCATAAAATACCTAACTTAGAATCCTAACTAGGTTTACCTGGTGAGCAAGTTTTGTATCAATATAATTCAAAGAGTTTTGGATTTGATTTGATAATACTTAGATGATAATGTAAGTATGATTGAACGTTAAGAAGGGGAAATCGTGGCTACTAATGGAGTAAAGCTATAAGCGTTGACCGAATCCTTTGACATTATGAGAAAATGTGCACTTAGATTGTAAGATTAGAGCTTCTATTATCGAACATTAGAATGATTGAGTTCCCGATTCATACTTGTTAATGCTTGGTCACTTCATTTCGTAAAATGCGTAACTTAGAAATCTAACAAGCTTTACCTTATGAGCAAGTTTTCCAACAATATAACTCGAAGTGTTATGGATTACATTTGATTATATTTAGAAGATAATGTGAGTGCAATTACATCTTAAGAAGGTTGAATCAAGGCTTCTAATTGAGTTACACTATATCTATTGACCGAACCCCTTGACTTGAAGAGAAAACGTGTAATTAGATTATAATATTAAAGCTTATATTGTCGAACGTTCTAATGAATGAATTCGCGATCAAAATCATTCATACTTGTGATAGCCTGCACATTTCGACTCATAAAATACCTAACTTAGAATCCTAACTAGGTTTACTTGGTGAGCAAGTTTTTTATCAATATAACTCGAAGAGTTTTGGATTTACTTTAATAATACTTAGATGATAATGTAAGTATGATTGAACGTTAAGAAGGGGAAATTGTGGCTACTAATGGAGTAAAGCTATAAGCGTTGACCGAATTCTTTGACATTATGAGAAAATGTGCACTTAGATTGTAAGATTAAAGCTTCTATTATCAAATATTAGAATGATTGAGTTCCCGATTCATACTTGTTAAAGCTTGGTCATTTCATTTCGTAAAATGCGTAACTTAGAAATCCAACAAGCTTTACTTAATGAGCAAGTTTTCCATCAATATAACTTGAAGTGTTATGGATTACATTTGATTATATTTAGAAGATAATGTGAGTGCAATTACATCTTAAGAAGGTTGATTCAAGACTACTAATTGAGTTACACTATATGTATTGTCCGAACCCCTTGCTATGAAGAGAAAACGTGTAGTTAGATTATAAGATTAAAGCTTATATTGTCAGACATTCTAATGAATGAATTCGTGATCGAAATCATTCATACTTGTGATAGCCTGGTCATTTCGACTCATAAAATATCTAACTTAGAATCCTAACTAGGTTTACTTGGTGAGCAAGTTTTGTATCTATATAACTCGAAGAGTTTTGGATTTGATTTGATAATACTTAGATGATAATATAAGTATGATTGAACGTTAAGAAGGGGAAATCGTGGCAACCAATGGAGTAAAGCTATAAGCGTTGACCGAATCCTTTGACATTATGAGAAAATGTGCACTTAGATTGTAAGATTAAAGCTTCTATTATCGAACATTAGAATGATTGAGTTCCCGATTCACACTTGTTAAAGCTTGGTCATTTCATTTCGTAAAATGCGTAACTTAGAAATCTAACAAGCCTTACTTACTGAGCAAGTTTTCCATCAATATAACTCGAAGTGTTATGGATTACATTTGATTATATTTAGAAGATAATGTGAGTGCAATTACATCTTAAGAAGGTTGAATCAAGGCTTCTAATTGAGTTACACTATATGTATTGACCGAACCCCTTGACTTGAAGAGAAAACGTGTACTTAGATTATAATATTAAAGCTTATACTGTCGAATATTCTAATAAATGAATTCGCGATCAAAATCATTCATACTTGTGATAGCCTGGTCATTACGACTCATAAAATACCTAACTTAGAATCCTAACTAGGTTTACCTGGTGAGCAAGTTTTGTATCAATATAATTCAAAGAGTTTTGGATTTGATTTGATAATACTTAGATGATAATGTAAGTATGATTGAACGTTAAGAAGGGGAAATCGTGGCTACTAATGGAGTAAAGCTATAAGCGTTGACCGAATCCTTTGACATTATGAGAAAATGTGCACTTAGATTGTAAGATTAGAGCTTCTATTATCGAACATTAGAATGATTGAGTTCCCGATTCATACTTGTTAATGCTTGGTCACTTCATTTCGTAAAATGCGTAACTTAGAAATCTAACAAGCTTTACCTTATGAGCAAGTTTTCCAACAATATAACTCGAAGTGTTATGGATTACATTTGATTATATTTAGAAGATAATGTGAGTGCAATTACATCTTAAGAAGGTTGAATCAAGGCTTCTAATTGAGTTACACTATATCTATTGACCGAACCCCTTGACTTGAAGAGAAAACGTGTAATTAGATTATAATATTAAAGCTTATATTGTCGAACGTTCTAATGAATGAATTCGCGATCAAAATCATTCATACTTGTGATAGCCTGCACATTTCGACTCATAAAATACCTAACTTAGAATCCTAACTAGGTTTACTTGGTGAGCAAGTTTTTTATCAATATAACTCGAAGAGTTTTGGATTTACTTTAATAATACTTAGATGATAATGTAAGTATGATTGAACGTTAAGAAGGGGAAATTGTGGCTACTAATGGAGTAAAGCTATAAGCGTTGACCGAATTCTTTGACATTATGAGAAAATGTGCACTTAGATTGTAAGATTAAAGCTTCTATTATCAAATATTAGAATGATTGAGTTCCCGATTCATACTTGTTAAAGCTTGGTCATTTCATTTCGTAACATGCATAACTTAGAAATCTAACAAGCCTTACTTAATGAGCATGTTTTCCATCAATATAACTTGAAGTGTTATGGATTACATTTGATTATATTTAGAAGATAATGTGTGTGCAATTACATCTTAAGAAGGTTGAATCAAAGCTACTAATTTTGTTACACTACATGTATTGACGGAACCCGTTGACTTGAAGAGAAAACGTGTACTTAGATTATAAGATTAAAGCTTATATTGTCGAACATTCTAATGAATGAATTTGCGATCAAAATCATTCATACTTGTGATAGCCTGGTCGTTACGACTCATAAAATACCTAACTTAGAATCCTAACTAGGTTTACTTGGTGAGCAAGTTTTGTATCAATATATCTCAAAGAGTTTTGGATTTGATTTGATAATGTAAGTATGATTGAACGTTAAGAAGGGGAAATCGTGGCTACTAATGGAGTAAAGCTATAAGCGTTGACCGAATCCTTTGACATTATGAGAAAATGTGCACTTAGATTGTAAGATTAGGGCTTCTATTATTGAACATTAGATTGATTGAGTTCCCGATTCATACTTGTTAAAGCTTGGTCATTTAATTTCGTAAAATGCGTAACTTAGAAATCCAACAAGATTTACTTAATGAGAAAGTTTTCCAACAATATAACTCGAAGTGTTAAGGAATATATTTGATTATATTTAGAAGATAATGTGAGTGCAATTACATCTTAAGAATGTTGATTCAAGGCTACTAATTGAGTTACACTATATGTATTGACCGAACTCCTTGACATGAAGAGAAAACGTGTACTTAAAATATAAGATTAAAGCTTATATTGTCGAACATTCTAATGAATGAATTCGCGACCGAAATCATTCATACTTGTGATAGCCTGGTCATTTCGACTCATAAAATACCTAACTTAGAATCCTAACAGGTTTACTTGGTGAGCAAGTTTTGTATCAATATAACTCGAAGAATTTTGGATTTGATTTGATAATGTAAGTATGATTGAACGTTAAGAATGGGAAATCGTGGCTACTAATGGATTAAAGCTATAAGCGTTGACCGAATCCTTCGACATTATGAGAAAATGTGCACTTAGATTGTAAGATTAAAGCTTCTATTATCGAACATTAGAATGATTGAGTTCCCGATTCATACTTGTTAAAGCTTGGTCATTTAATTTTGTAAAATGCGAAACTTAGAAATCCAACAAGATTTACTTAATGAGCAAGTTTTCCAACAATATAACTCGAAGTGTTATGGATTACATTTGATTATATTTAGAAGATAATGTGAGTGCAATTACATCTTAAGAAGGTTGAATCAAGGCTTCTAATTGAGTTACACTATATGTATTGATCGAACCCCTTGACTTGAAGAGAAAATGTGTACTTATATTATAAGATTAAAGCTTATATTGTCGAACGTTCTAATGAATGAATTCGCGATCAAAATCATTCATAGTTGTGATAGCCTGCTCATTACGACTCATAAAATACCTAACTTAGAATCCTAACTAGGTTTACTTGGTGAGCAAGTTTTGTATCAATATATCTCAAAGAGTTTTGGATTTGATTTGATAATGTAAGTATGATTGAACGTTAAGAAGGGGAAATCGTGGCTACTAATGGAGTAAAGCTATAAGCGTTGACCGAATCCTTTGACATTATGAGATAATGTGCACTTAGATTGTAAGATTAGAGCTTCTATTATCGAACATTAGAATGATTGAGTTCCCGATTCATACTTGTTAATGCTTGGTCACTTCATTTCGTAAAATGCGTAACTTAGAAATCTAACAAGCTTTACCTTATGAGCAAGTTTTCCAACAATATAACTCGAAGTGTTATGGATTACATTTGATTATATTTAGAAGATAATGTGAGTGCAATTATATCTTAAGAAGGTTGAATCAAGGCTTCTAATTGAGTTACACTATATCTATTGACCGAACCCCTTGACTTGAAGAGAAAACGTGTACTTAGATTATAATATTAAAGCTTATATTGTCGAACGTTCTAATGAATGAATTCGCGATCAAAATCATTCATACTTGTGATAGCCTGCACATTTCGACTCATAAAATACCTAACTTAGAATCCTAACTAGGTTTACTTGGTGAGCAAGTTTTTTATCAATATAACTCGAAGAGTTTTGGATTTACTTTAATAATACTTAGATGATAATGTAAGTATGATTGAACGTTAAGAAGGGGAAATCGTGGCTACTAATGGAGTAAAGCTATAAGCGTTGACCGAATTCTTTGACATTATGAGAAAATGTGCACTTAGATTGTAAGATTAGAGCTTCTATTATCGAACATTAGAATGATTGAGTTCCCGATTCATACTTGTTAAAGCTTGGTCATTTCATTTCGTAAAATGCGTAACTTAGAAATCCAACAAGCTTTACTTAATGAGCAAGTTTTCCATCAATATAACTTGAAGTGTTATGGATTACATTTGATTATATTTAGAAGATAATGTGTGTGCAATTACATCTTAAGAAGGTTGAATCAAAGCTACTAATTTTGTTACACTACATGTATTGACGGAACCCGTTGACTTGAAGAGAAAACGTGTACTTAGATTATAAGATTAAAGCTTATATTGTCGAACATTCTAATGAATGAATTTGCGATCAAAATCATTCATACTTGTGATAGCCTGGTCATTACGACTCATAAAATACCTAACTTAGAATCCTAACTAGGTTTACTTGGTGAGCAAGTTTTGTGACAATATATCTCAAAGAGTTTTGGATTTGATTTGATAATGTAAGTATGATTGAACGTTAAGAAGGGGAAATCGTGGCTACTAATGGAGTAAAGCTATAAGCGTTGACCGAATCCTTTGACATTATGAGAAAATGTGCACTTAGATTGTAAGATTAGGGCTTCTATTATTGAACATTAGATTGATTGAGTTCCCGATTCATACTTGTTAAAGCTTGGTCATTTAATTTCGTAAAATGCGTAACTTAGAAATCCAACAAGATTTACTTAATGAGAAAGTTTTCCAACAATATAACTCGAAGTGTTAAGGAATATATTTGATTATATTTAGAAGATAATGTGAGTGCAATTACATCTTAAGAATGTTGATTCAAGGCTACTAATTGAGTTACACTATATGTATTGACCGAACTCCTTGACATGAAGAGAAAACGTGTACTTAAAATATAAGATTAAAGCTTATATTGTCGAACATTCTAATGAATGAATTCGCGACCGAAATCATTCATACTTGTGATAGCCTGGTCATTTCGACTCATAAAATACCTAACTTAGAATCCTAACAGGTTTACTTGGTGAGCAAGTTTTGTATCAATATAACTCGAAGAATTTTGGATTTGATTTGATAATGTAAGTATGATTGAACGTTAAGAATGGGAAATCGTGGCTACTAATGGATTAAAGCTATAAGCGTTGACCGAATCCTTCGACATTATGAGAAAATGTGCACTTAGATTGTAAGATTAAAGCTTCTATTATCGAACATTAGAATGATTGAGTTCCCGATTCATACTTGTTAAAGCTTGGTCATTTAATTTTGTAAAATGCGAAACTTAGAAATCCAACAAGATTTACTTAATGAGCAAGTTTTCCAACAATATAACTCGAAGTGTTATGGATTACATTTGATTATATTTAGAAGATAATGTGAGTGCAATTACATCTTAAGAAGGTTGAATCAAGGCTTCTAATTGAGTTACACTATATGTATTGATCGAACCCCTTGACTTGAAGAGAAAACGTGTACTTATATTATAAGATTAAAGCTTATATTGTCGAACGTTCTAATGAATGAATTCGCGATCAAAATCATTCATAGTTGTGATAGCCTGCTCATTTCGACTCATAAAATACCTAACTTAGAATCCTAACTAGGTTTACTTGGTGAGCAAGTTTTGTATCAATATATCTCAAAGAGTTTTGGATTTGATTTGATAATGTAAGTATGATTGAACGTTAAGAAGGGGAAATCGTGGCTACTAATGGAGTAAAGCTATAAGCGTTGACCGAATCCTTTGACATTATGAGATAATGTGCACTTAGATTGTAAGATTAAAGCTTATATTATCGAACATTGGAATGATTGAGTTCCAGATTAATACTTGTTAAAGCTTGGTCATTTCATTTCGTAAAATGCGTAACTTAGAAATCTAACAAGCCTTACTTAATGAACAAGTTTTCCATCAATATAACTCGAAGTGTTATGGATTACATTTTATTTTATTTAGAACATAATGTGAGTGCAATTACATCTTAAGAAGGTTGAATCAAGGCTACTAATTTTTTACACTATATGTATTGACCGAACCTCTTGACTTGAAGATAAAACGTGTACTTTGATTATAAGATTAAAGTTTATATTGTCGAACATTCTGATGAATGAATTCGCGATCAAAATCATTCATACTTGTGATAGCCTGGTCATTTCTACTCATAAAATACCTAACTTAGAATCCTAACTAGGGTTACTTAGGGAGCAAGTTTTGTATCAATATAACTCGAACAGTTTTGACTTTGATTTGATAATAATTAGATGATAATGTAAGTATGATTGAACGGTAAGAAGGGGAAATCGTGGCTACTAATGGAGTAAAGCTATAAGCGTTGACTGAATCCTTTGATATTATGAGAAAATATGCACTTAGATTGTAAGATTAAAGCTTCTATTATCGAACATTAGAATGATTGAGTTCCCGATTCATACTTGTTAAAGCTTGGTCATTTCATTTCGTAAAATGCATAACTTAGAAATCTAACAAGCCTTACTTAATGAGCAAGTTTTCCATCAATATAACTTGAAGTGTTATGGATTACATTTGATTATATGTAGAAGATAATGTGAGTGCAATTACATCTTAAGAAGGTCCAATCAAGGCTACTAATTTTGTTACACTATATGTATTAACCGAACCCCTTGACTTGAAGAGAAAACGTGTACTTAAATTATAAGATTAAAGCTTATAGTGTCGAACATTCTAATGAATGAATTTGCGATCAAAATCATTCATACTTGTGATAGCCTGGACATTACGACTCATAAAATACCTAACTTAGAATCCTGACTAGGTTTACTTGGTGAGCAAGTTTTGTATCAATATAACTCAAAGAGTTATGGATTTCATTTGATAAGACTTAGATGATAATATAAGTATGATTGAACGTTAAGAAGGGGAAATCGTGGCTACTAATGGAGTAAAGCTATAAGCATTGACCGAATCCTTTGACATTATGAGAAAATGTGCAATTAGATTGTAAGATTAAAGCTTCTATTATAGAATATTAGAATGATTGAGTTCCCGATTCATACTTGTTAAAGCTTGGTCATTTTATTTCGTAACATGCATAACTTAGAAATCCAACAAGCCTTACTTAATGAGCAAGTTTTCCATCAATATAACTCGAAGTGTTATGGATTATATTTGATTATATTTAGAAGATAATGTGAGTGCAATTATATCTTAAGAAGGTTGAATCAAGGCTACTAATTTTGTTATACTATATGTATTGACCAAACCCCTTGACTTGAAGAGAGAACGTGTACTTAAATTATAAGATTAAAGCTTATATTGTCGAACATTCTAATGAATGAATTTGCGATCAAAATCATTCATACCTGTGATAGCCTGGTCATTACGACTCATAAAATACCTAACTTAGAATCCTAACTAGGTTTACTTGGTGAGCAAGTTTTGTATCAATATAACTAAAACAGTTTTGGATTTGATTTGATAATAATTAGATGATAATGTAAGTATGATTGAACGGTAAGAAGGGAAATCGTGGCTACTAATGGAGTAAAGCTATAAGCGTTGACTGAATCCTTTGACATTATGAGAAAATATGCACTTAGATTGTAAGATTAAAGCTTCTATTATGGAACATTAGAATGATTGAGTTCCCGATTCATACTTGTTAAAGCTTGGTCATTTCATTTCGTAAAATGCATAACTTAGAAATCTAACAAGCCTTACTTAATGAGCAAGTTTTCCATCAATATAACTTGAAGTGTTATGGATTACATTTGATTATATTTAGAAGATAATGTGAGTGCAATTACATCTTAAGAAGGTTTAATCAAGGCTACTAATTTTGTTACACTATATGTATTAACCGAACCCCTTGACTTGAAGAGAGAACGTGTACTTAAATTATAAGATTAAAGCTTATATTGTCGAACATTCTAATGAATGAATTTGCGATCAAAATCATTCATACTTGTGATAGCCTGGTCATTACGACTCATAAAATACCTAATTTAGAATCCTGACTAGGTTTACTTGGTGAGCAAGTTTTGTATCAATATAACTCAAAGAGTTATGGATTTGATTTGATAATACTTAGATGATAATGTAAGTATGATTGAATGTTAAGAAGGGGAAATCGTGGCTACTAATGGAGTAAAGCTATAAGCGTTGACTGAATCCTTTGACATTATGAGAAAATGTGCAATTAGATTGTAAGATTAAAGCTTCTATTATCGAACATTAGAATGATTAAGTTCCCGATTCATACTTGTTAAAGCTTGGTCATTTCATTTCGTAACATGCATAACTTAGAAATCTAACAAGCCTTACTTAATGAGCAAGTTTTCCATCAATATAACTCGAAGTGTTATGGATTACATTTGATTATATTTAGAAGATAATGTGAGTGCAATTACATCTTAAGAAGGTTGAATCAAGGCTACTAATTTTGTTACACTACATGTATTGACCGAACCCGTTGACTTGAAGAGAAAACGTGTACTTAGATTATAAGATTAAAGCTTATATTGTCGAACATTCTAATGAACGAATTTGCGATCAAAATCATTCATACTTGTGATAGCCTGGTCATTACGACTCATAAAATACCTGACTTAGAATCCTAACTAGGTTTACTTGGTGAGCAAGTTTTGTATCAATATAACTAAAAGAGTTTTGGATTTGATTTGATAATACTTAGATGATAATATAAGTATGATTGAACGTTAAGAAGGGGAAATCGTGGCTACTAATGGAGTAAAGCTATAAGCGTTGACCGAATCCTTTGACATTATGAGAAAATGTGCAATTAGATTGTAAGATTAAAGCTTCTATTATAGAATATTAGAATGATTGAGTTCCGGATTCATACTTGTTAAAGCTTGGTCATTTTATTTCGTAACATGCATAACTTAGAAATCTAACAAGCCTTACTTAATTAGCAAGTTTTCCATCAATATAACTTGAAGTGTTATGGATTACATTTGATTATATTTAGAAGATAATGTGAGTTCAATTACATCTTAAGAAGGTTTAATCAAGGCTACTAATTTTGTTACACTATATGTATTAACCGAACCCCTTGACTTGAAGAGAAAACGTGTACTTAAATTATAAGATTAAAGCTTATATTGTCGAATATTCTAATGAATGAATTTGCGATCAAAATCATTCATACTTGTGATAGTCTGGTCATTACGACTCATAAAATACCTAATTTAGAATCCTGACTAGGTTTACTTGGTGAGCAAGTTTTGTATCAATATAACTCAAAGAGTTATGGATTTGATTTGATAATACTTAGATGATAATGTAAGTATAATTGAACGTTAAGAAGGGGAAATCGTGGCTACTAATGGAGTAAAGCTATAAGCATTGACTGAATCCTTTGACATTATGAGAAAATGTGCAATTAGATTGTAAGATTAAAGCTTCTATTATCGAACATTAGAATGATTGAGTTCCCGATTCATACTTGTTAAAGCTTGGTCATTTCATTTCGTAACATGCATAACTTAGAAATCTAACAAGCCTTACTTAATGAGCAAGTTTTCCATCAATATAACTCGAAGTGTTATGGATTACATTTGATTATATTTAGAAGATAATGTGAGTGCAATTACATCTTAAGAAGGTTGAATCAAGGCTACTAATTTTGTTACATTACATGTATTGACCGAACCCGTTGACTTGAAGAGAAAACGTATACTTAGATTATAAGATTAAAGCTTATATTGTCGAACATTTTAATGAACGAATTTGCGATCAAAATCATTCATACTTGTGATAGCCTAGTTATTACGACTCATAAAATACCTAACTTAGAATCCTAACTAGGTTTACTTGGTGAGCAAGTTTTGTATCAATATAACTAAAAGAGTTTTGGATTTGATTTGATAATACTTAGATGATAATATAAGTATGATTGATCGTTAAGAAGGGGAAATCACGGCTACTAATGGAGTAAAGCTATAAGCGTTGACCGAATCCTTTGACATTATGAGAAAATGTGCAATTAGATTGTAGGATTAAAGCTTCTATTATCGAATATTAGAATGATTGAGTTCCCGATTCATACTTGTTAAAGCTTGGTCATTTCATTTCGTAACATGCATAACTTAGAAATCTAACAAGCCTTACTTAATGAGCAAGTTTTCCATCAATATAACTTGAAGTGTTATGGATTACATTTGATTATATTTAGAAGATAATGTGAGTGCAATTACATCTTAAGAAGGTTGAATCAAGGCTACTAATTTTGTTACACAATATGTATTGACCGAACCCCTTGACTTGAAGAGAGAACGTGTACTTAAATTATAAGATTAAAGCTTATATTGACGAACATTCTAATGAATGAATTTGCGATCAAAATCATTCATACCTGTGATAGCCTGGTCATTACGACTCATAAAATACCTAACTTAGAATCCTAACTAGGTTTACTTGGTGAGCAAGTTTTGTATCAATATAACTAAAAGAGTTTTGGATTTGATTTGATAATACTTAGATGATAATATAAGTATGATTGATCGTTAAGAAGGGGAAATCACGGCTACTAATGGAGTAAAGCTATAAGCGTTGACCGAATCCTTTGACATTATGAGAAAATGTGCAATTAGATTGTAGGATTAAAGCTTCTATTATCGAATATTAGAATGATTGAGTTCCCGATTCATACTTGTTAAAGCTTGGTCATTTCATTTCGTAACATGCATAACTTAGAAATCTAACAAGCCTTACTTAATGAGCAAGTTTTTCATCAATATAACTTGAAGTGTTATGGATTACATTTGATTATATTTAGAAGATAATGTGAGTGCAATTACATCTTAAGAAGGTTGAATCAAGGCTACTAATTTTGTTACACTATATGTATTGACCGAACCCCTTGACTTGAAGAGAGAACGTGTACTTAAATTATAAGATTAAAGCTTATATTGACGAACATTCTAATGAATGAATTTGCGATCAAAATCATTCATACCTGTGATAGCCTGGTCATTACGACTCATAAAATACCTAACTTAGAATCCTAACTAGGTTTACTTGGTGAGCAAGTTTTGTATCAATATAACTAAAAGAGTTTTGGATTTGATTTGATAATAATTAGATGATAATGTAAGTATGATTGAACGGTAAGAAGAGGAAATCGTGGCTACTAATGGAGTAAAGCTATAAGCGTTGACTGAATCCTTTGACATTATGAGAAAATATGCACTTAGATTGTAAGATTAAAGCTTCTATTATCGAACATTAGAATGATTGAGTTCCCGATTCATACTTGTTAAAGCTTGGTCATTTCATTTCGTAAAATGCATAACTTAGAAATCTAACAAGCCTTACTTAATGAACAAGTTTTCCATCAATATAACTTGAAGTGTTATGGATTACATTTGATTATATTTAGAAGATAATGTGAGTGCAATTACATCTTAAGAAGGTTCAATCAAGGCTACTAATTTTGTTACACTATATGTATTAACCGAACCCCTTGACTTGAAGAGAAAATGTGTACTTAAATTATAAGATTAAAGCTTATATTGTCGAACATTCTAATTAATGAATTTGCGATCAAAATCATTCATACTTGTGATAGCCTGGTCATTACGACTCATAAAATACCTAACTTAGAATCCTGACTAGGTTTACTTGGTGAGCAAGTTTTGTATCAATATAACTCAAAGAGTTATGGATTTGATTTGATAATACTTAGATGATAATGTAAGTATGATTGAACGTTAAGAAGGGGAAATCGTGGCTACTAATGGAGTAAAGCTATAAGCGTTGACCGAATCCTTTGACATTATGAGAAAATGTGCACTTAGATTGTAATATTAGAGCTTCTATTATGGAACATTAGAATGATTGAGTTCCCGATTCATACTTGTTAAAGCTTGTCATTTCATTTCGTAAAATGCGTAACTTAGAAATCTAACAAGCCTTACTTAATGAGCAAGTTTTCCATCAATATAACTCGAAGTGTTATGGATTACATTTGATTATATTTAGATGATAATGTGAGTGCAAATACATCTTAAGAAGGTTGAATCAAGGCTGCTAATTGAGTTACACTATATGTATTGACCGAACCCCTTGACTTGAAGAGAAAACGTGTACTTAGATTATAAGATTAAAGCTTATATTGTCAAACATTCTAATGAATGAATTCGCGATCAAAATCATTCGTATTTGTGATAGCGTGGTCATTTCGACTCATAAAATACCTAACTTAGAATCCTAACTAGGTTTACTTGGTGAGCAAGTTTTGTATCAATATAACTCGAAGAGTTTTGGATTTGTTTTAATAATACTTAGATGGTAATGTAAGTATGATTGAACGTTAAGAAGGGGTAATCGTGGCTACTTGTTGGTCCCACGTGGTGTCCGTGGTTTAGAGGGGGGGGTGAATGAACCTTGGTCGATTTTCAAAAACTTTTAAAACAACCGTTCTGCACTGCAAGTTACTTGAGCTTGCAGCGATAGATGGTTACTGCTTGCAGTGCCAAGATGCAGTGCTGCACGCTGTAACCTGGAGTTTTATACGCTGCGGAAATTAACTTAAAAACACAAGGCTGTTTTTCTCAAGAATGCTTCTTTCAAAACGTTTTAAGATGAGAGACAGATAATAATGTAGAAGATAAACGCACAGATAAAAAAAACAATTAAAACACTTATGGCTTATAGTGGTTCGAAGGTGGTGTAATCCTTCTACGTCCACTCTACTGCTCTTCGAGCAGGAACTTTGTTAAGCAAGATTGATTTACAGGACTCTCCTAACAATCTATCAACTTTACAAAGCAAACCACCTACTGAAGTCCAGCGTACACACCGCAACTGCAAACTTCAAAAGCTAACCCACACAGGAAAGCTGCCTAACACTTAGACAACTTAAACAAACAGCAAGGATTTCTCCTATCAACTGCTTGACACCACTAAAACAACCTAAGCACACAGCAACAAGGTTAAAAGGATAAAAGGTTTTCTTCAACCTGTGCTTCGAAGTCAGCTTCTGAATCCGTAGGGAAACTTGTTAGGATGTATACTATAAGCCTAGCTTTTGTATGAACATCTATTTATGATATGAGAATCTTTTATGGTCAAATGTTTGCATTTTATATATTTGTTATATATGTTATTGCAGTTGTCCAATTAATTTATATTGTAGATAACATGGTGTGTGGTGCCACACAGAAGATCATGTTATCAGTTCCTTATAGATTATAAATGGTAGCTCACAGCCAAGATAATTTTGGACAAATTATCGGAATGGTTGTAGTGTAATTTGGTATTAATCTGTCTTGATTATAAAATTACACTAGTACATTTTATATGTATTGAGCAGGACCAATTGAGGTTGTTTTATTTGTACTGACTACATAAATAAAACAAGACCTCTGTTATTATGGATGTGCGTCCTCTTAATCATTGTATGATAACGGGCATGTATACTCGATATATGTTTCTTTAATTTACCAATGGGTGAGATTTATTTATTAAATCAATAAGCTCGGTAAATTGGGATACAGTGTTGTTTATATGGTGTGCTGTTGATTATATAATGAAACTGTGTCCTAATTATTTAGGATGATGATGTCCCCTTGAGGAACTCATAAGGATTATCATGTAAACCCTGCAGGTGGATTTATTCCGGCATGATAATAAAGTTGAGTGGTACTACTCTTGGAATTAAATATTAATTAATTGAATTGTCAGTAATTCATTTAATTAATGGACATTCGATATCTTAAACATGGGGAGATAAACGCGCACATAATAAATAGGAGCCATATCTAATATGGATAAGGGACAGTAGTTCAATAATATCTTTTTAGTGGATTAAGATATTATTTGATAGGCTTGAGAAGTATATTCAGATCGAATTAAGGACTCCTAAGCCTATCAGGAGACCGATTCCTAATCCTCCTCAAAGTCCCTGTTGTAGCCTATAAATAAGCCTCAAGTCAACCGTTTCTAGTGTGATAGACACAGAAAAATCTGATATACGATCTAGAGAAGAACGGTTGAGAGTCTCGATAGCTCGTTGCCCACACAACGTTCGAGATAAGGCGAGGAATACAGCAGAAGATCGTGAGGTTCAGGCTTCATCGATTCCTCGATCTACAGTTCTGACCTTAGAACTAATTTTGGTGCAAAAGGTATGATTCGTTTTCCGCTGCGCGTTAATCATATTTGCATGGACCCCGATTCGGATAATCGTATAGGGTCGGCGATCCGGCAGTTCCTACAAAACTTTCAGCTTGAACTTGCTTCACTTCGATAGGTTGAGTGACTGAAACTGTTGGCTTGAATGCTTGAAATTTGTAAGCTTGAAACTTTCGCGTATGGATTTTAGTTCTTAGTAACAGTGACAGTAACCAGTTTCAGTTCTCCTCGACCTCTATTTATACTTGTAGAAGAAGATGTCCGTTGAAGGAGACATCCCTCTTTTGAATTTGGAGTAGCCTGGCCAAAGTATGGTTCGCATTTAATGCAACTTGACTTTTCCTTTCGGAGCATTTAATGTGGCAGTTGCGGCTCGCAGCTTTCTGCAGCGCGTCAGTCCATGTGGCATCTTCTTATTGGCACCGTGTCTGCTACTTTGACTTTTTCTTGAACGACTCTTTCATTCTTGCTTGAATCTATATTCCTCGTACTGCATTTATCCTTCCTAGGATTTGCAGGATACTTCGTCTTGTAGTTGGCGTTGTATTACTTAACTGACTTGTAAGTCTGCGCTGTATACTAGGTCCTTGTGCAGCTGATGCTTTCTTTCAGTGCTGCTGTATTTTAGACCTGGTTGCAGTATCTTCTGGCAGTGCTGCTGTAACTTCTTTCTAGCAGTACGCCTGTATCCTTTTCTTGCAGCGTTGCTGCACGTCGTTCTTTCTTGCTTTGCTGTATCGAAGTTCAGCCTTATTTAAACTTTGCTGTTCCTTCCTTCTTCCAGCTATGCTGTATCCTGCCTTCCTACAGTGATACTGTATCCTGCCTTCATATAGTGATACTGTATCCTGCCTTCTTACAGCGATATCTTCCCTTAAAACTTAGATGCAGCTTTATCCTCTTTTAACCTCCATTTTCAATACTTGACACAAGACTCAATTCTAGTCTATTTATCCACTTAAACATTGTGAAAATGGGGTACTCAAAACTTCCTATTACATATTTGGTTTGTCTCATCAAAATCTAAACATTGAAATCCCAACAATTTCCCCCTTTTTGATGATGACAAAACCATTACAATATTTCGTTCATGAAGAAGTTTCATTTTACATTAATTCATATGGTTTATCTAGATTACATGCTTGCACAACTTTGAACAATTAAATCTAATCCTGGATTTATCAGAGATGCATCATGCTATTTTTATCATAAGCAACATGAAAACATAAACAACATGCATGAGTTCATAAGAGTTGAACTTGGATAAAAGAGAAGGAAAAAAATTTCTTCATTAACAGAGAGAAATTTTTACAACTTAGCAAAAATACAATAAGGATCACAAGAGGGTATATGAATACAGCTTAGTAAAACAGAGACCTTTTGCTTGCTGGTTCGTCTGATCTTCTTCCTGTAAACCTTTCAAGGCCTTCCCTTCCTCTTGATCCTTTCCACCAGTCCCTGATGGACTCTTGGTAGGACTCTTCCAGCTTGTGTCTGATCACGGGAACTTGAATCCATCTTAGCCAGAAGTCCTCGCAGTATGGTACAATCAGCTCTTCCTTTACTCGGTCGATGTATAACTGTTGAATATCAAGGCTTTCTTCCCGAACGAGCTGTTCATACCTTCTCAATGCAGTCTTTCAAGTATGATACTTGCTGAATTTGTCTTTCCTGCATAGTTCTCTGAAGTGTCTGAGGTACTCTGATCGTTTGAAAATAGTGATCGCCTCAAATGTCGGATTTCGATCAAAAGGCAATCTGACTTCTTTGAAGATGTCAAATCTCCAAGCCATGTTCTCTCATTCGGGCCTTTGATCCATCAACATGGACACTTCAGCAGAGATATTTTCAGTATCAAGGTGAGGAATTTCTTGAGAAGAAAATTGGTAGAAGTTATTTGGAAAGATTTTTCTATCACCAATTACTCCGAGTCTTTGAATCCAGGCGTTAGGATCTGTAGCTTCTTCGTTCTGGCGCCTTTGATTCTCAGACTCATCCCCGCTTATCCTCTTCCTTGAGCCTTGCTGCTGACTATCATCCCTTCTCTTATGATGATAGCTGGGAGGTGCTGCATCCTTGCTTGCAGCTCTGCTGTGTGCAAAACCTGCAGCCGTTCTTCTTCCAGCAGCTGCACCGGCTCCACCAGCTCCATCATCATCTCTTCTCCATCTCTTCGGAGAAGGAATATCAGCAGCAGCAGATGACCCAGACCTTCTTCTCCTCCTGCTGAGAGGTTGCTGGTCGTCATCTTCTTCTTCTTCAGATTCAGCAGTCCCTTTTTGGCATCATCAAAAGCCGGGGGCTAAGCAGGGGCAGCTGGGACCGCCCTTGATCGCGGGCGTCGGGTCGATTCAGGGGCGGGCTCCGAATCATCAACATGCTGAGGGAATGCTCGGAGCATGATGTCCCTCAATTCTCCTACTATCAGCTCCAGATTCCCCAACCGGTCGTCCACACTTCTGGTTTTCTGAGATTGATTGTAGACACGATCCAGAAGTGTTTCCAGGACTTTGGAGTGAGAGTTGAGTCTGGTTGAGGCATTTTCAGCATGCTGCTTACATTGCCTGACCTCCTGGTGCGTCAGAGCAGCTTCGACCTTCAACTCCTTCTCTAACCTGACCCGATCGTAGTACAGCCTGTTTGAATGTTCAGCGAGATTTGACTTGATCATATCACTTCGAGATCCTTCTTGAAACCTGTCATGGTTTCAGCATGGAATTGGGCAGTGACCCTGAGACTGTTGCGCATGATAGACTCATGCTCCTGGAGAGCATGCAGCAGGTGTCTAACAGCGGTCTCGACTCTGTTGATAGATTCATCAGGAGTCAGCCCAAAATTCCTTCTCGTCGAGACGGCAGCGGATGCAGCAAAAGGAATAACGTCATGACATACTGGTGCTGCATCCTGCCTCGGAACTTCAAAAGCAACCTCATCCTCATGGTTGCTGGTTTAAGAGCTTATCGAGCTTGAGGATGGGTGCTCTTCTTCTTCTTCTTCTTCTTCCTCCTCATCTGCCTCCTCTTCGCTGGATGAGACTTGAACAAGAACTGCTCCGCCAGATTTTGGCCCATGAACGGCTATGTTTCGTGCCTTTATCATCCTTGCAAAGTCGGCATGAGACATGTTAGCGTCCACAGTAACCTCTGCTGCTGTAACCTTGGAGGGTTCTTGAGAACGAGCAGCAGCTGCAGCATCAACCTCCTCTCGAGGTGTCTCTAGCTGCACTGGGGTTATCTCTGCTTCAGCTCCAGCATCCTCAGTGGGTACTGTCTGAACAGCCTCCCCACCTGAGGTCTTCTTAACCTCAGGGAGTGTTGTCAGAACAACATCCTCCACAGAGGTCTTCTCAACGGACCCCGTCTCCTCGGCCGGTCCTGTAATGACTTCGACAGCCTCTGCTGCAAGAATGAGTTCTTGCAGCTCTGCTTGGTTTCCTGCAGCATTCACAGCTTTCAGCACTGTATCCTCCACTACTACAAGAATCTCAGTTTCCACCCTGCTTGTCTCTGCAGCTCCTTCTTCTTGTTGAAGGGTGGTTGCCGGCTGCACTGCTGTCGCGTCCAGTGCAGGGAGTACCGCCTCTGCAACTTCCTCCGTAGATGCTTCATCGGCAATTTTAGAGATGTCTGTGATGACATCCCTGATTATGGCAGATGGTTCCCCCTCAGAATCTGCAACAGCAGCATCTTCATCTTCGCGAACCGGGGAATCGCCATAATCCAGTAGTTGGGCTTCCTCCTCCTCCAAGCGATCCAGCGAGACAATGTTGGAGAGGCCCTCAACCACTTGCTCGTATGCAGGGGAGTTCATCTGATGTGAACTTGAACTACCTTCTCCCCGCATTCTCCTTGGAGTGTGCTGCATCCTGGTTTCCTTCAGGCTTTGTTGCAGCGCTAGATGCAGCATTGCTTCTTCAGCTTGCTCCACTCCCAAGGTGTCGATTTGCTCTTGAGCAAATGCGACATCATCACCCCTTCTTACAGCCTCCGCAGTCGGGGCGAGGAAGACCTGCGCATCTTCCACTGCTGCTCTCATCGGCAGCTCTGCAGAGTCGGATTCTGCAAGAGCTTTGCCATTTCCCTTGTTCTGTGCTTCCTGTGCAGCACTGCAGTCATCGAGCTCTTGAACTCTTGCTGCAAAGTCAGGTTGCAGGAGTGCCAGAATGTCTTCAGATTTGGCCCACTCCAGGACAGCTTGCTCTACTGTCAGGAAATCCCTCCACTTCAACAGGATTTCCCCCTTTGACAGCCGTATCTCTCTCCAAAGAGAGTACTCCGCAGCCATATTTCTAGCAGCCGGAAAGGTAGGATCTGTTAGGATGTATACTATAAGCCTAGCTTTTGTATGAACATCTATTTATGATATGAGAATCTTTTGTGGTCAAATGTTTGCATTTTATATATTTGTTATATATGTTATTGCAATTGTCCAATTAATTTATATTGTAGATAACATGGTGTGTGGTGCCACACAGAAGATCATGTTATCAGTTCCTTATAGATTATAAATGGTAGCTCACAGCCGAGATAATTTTGGATAAATTATCGGAATGGTTGTAGTGTAATTTGGTATTAATCTGTCTTGATTATAAAATTACACTAGTACATTTTGTATGTATTGAGCAGGACCAATTGAGATTGTTTTATTTGTACTGACTACATAAATAAAACAAGACCTCTGTTATTATGGATGTGCGTCCTCTTAATCATTGTATGATAACGGACATGTATACTCGATATATGTTTCTTTAATTTACCAATGGGTGAGATTTATTTATTAAATCAATAAGCTCGGTAAATTGGGATACAGTGTTGTTTATATGGTGTGCTGTTGATTATATAATGAAACTGTGTCCTAATTATTTAGGATGATGATGTCCCCTTGAGGAACTCATAAGGATTATCATGTAAACCCTGCAGGTGGATTTATTCAGGCATGATAATAAAGTTGAGTGGTACTACTTTTGGATTAAATATTAATTAATTGAATTGTCAGTAATTCATTTAATTAATGGACATTCGATATCTTAAACATGGGGAGATAAATGCGCATATAATAAATAAGAGCCATATCTAATATGGATAAGGGACGGTAGTTCAATAATATCTTTTTAGTGGATTAAGATATTATTGATAGGCTTAAGAAGTATATTCAGATCGAATTAAGGACTCCTAAGCCTATCAGGAGACCGATTCCTAATCCTCCTCAAGGTCCCTGTTGTAGCCTATAAATAAGCCTCAAGTCAGCCGTTTTCGATACACACAGAAATATAGATACACAGACATAAAAATCTGAGATACGTATTAGTAGAAGACGGTTGAGAGTCTCGATAGCTCGTTGCCCACACAACGTTCGAGATAAGGCGAGGAATACAGCAGAAGATCGTGAGGTCCAGGCTTCATCGATTCCTCCATCTATGGTTCTGATCTTAGAACTAATTTTGGTGCAAAAGGTATGATTCGTTTTCCGCTGCGTGTTAATCATATTTGCATGGACCCCGATTCGGATAATTGAATAGGGTCGGCAATCCGGCGGTTCCTACAGGATCGAGCACTGAAGCTTCTGTTTGTAGACGAGCTTCTTCTTCAGTTGACTCGACCCGGTGCTATTATGGCTCCTAAAGCTGATGTGACTCATCCCCAAGGTCAACTACAACCATATTAGGTGTAGAGAGTTGGGAATCAAGAGAGTCACCTTTATCCCTGGGCTGATGTGACACATCCCCAACAGCAGCAGCAGCCATCTTGCTGCGTGGAGCCCTTCTCACCAAGGGTGCGTCATCATCTGGGCAAGAGGATTCAAGTTCAGGTACAGCCTTTCCTGAACTCCTCTTGATAACAGGAAGAGGACTCGAAGGATCCTCTTCTTCGGCTTCTTCCCCGCTGCCTGCAGCTTCATCTTGCAGAGCAAGAGTTGCATTCTTTTTGTCTTTGGTTTTCTTCCTCGCAACTCCTGCTCCTGCAGCCTTCAGCTGGGTCTTGCCCTTCTTCTTCTCCCCGAGATACTTTCCAGGGTGAATGGGGGCAGGTGCTGCAAGTTGAAGGCCAAGCTTGTAGAGCAGAGAGTAGATGGTGATACCGTAGCTCCGACGCTCCGTTATCTTCTCTGCTTCCTCCCACAGCCTCTTCATGATGAACCTTGCCCAGTTCACCTTCTCTCCGGCCATGATTGCAGACATGATCCGGAACTGGAGATCTGTGCATTTGTCGTAACTCCTTGTCCTCCCTTCGATGGAGTATGCACAGATGTCGTGGAGAAGTTCAAACTCCGGTTTGAAGAGCTTTTTGGGGGCGCTTCTCTTGATTTCAGCCCCTGCATCCCTTGCTCGAAAGAGATCCCACATCTTTTGAGCCGATGTCTCCCCATATGTCGCCAACTGGCTGGGGGTCAAACCTGCAGCCGAGATGCTGAAGGTGGTGGCGATGTCCCTAACGGTCAGTGACCGTTCTTCTTCATCTGCATCCATCAGGAACAGGATGCAGTTTCTTTCCTCCGCCTGCCTAGCGTAGGCGTAGAATCTCTGTACTGACTCCATAGAGAAGCCAGCGTACACAGTGGTCAACAGCCCTAGGACTTGGGTCTGTTGAAGAGCATCAAAAATCCACTTGATCAGAACATTGTCATACAGCCCTGACTCAAGGATGTGTTCCTGGTTGATCATCCTTCCATCAAGAATGATGGTTCTTCTAGCAGCCATTGATGATATTTTTGTGAGAGAAAAAGAGAAGGAATAAGGGTTTGTACTTAGAGAATTTTCTGCGATCAATGTGTTTCTCTCTCTGAAGATGGTGAAAAACGAATTCAAATGGCACGTTTTGGTCTTTATGGCGGTTCTCAAGAGACGTGCGTAGATCGACGGTTGAGATAAATCAGGGAAATGATCTAGTGGCTCAGGAAAAAGCGGAGATGTCAAATCGACACTAATAATTACTTGGCGCGTGGGCTCTGTCAGCGCCCTTTCCACTTCCTGACATCCGCAGTCATTCATTTAATGCTGAAAGACATGCCTTTTGCCGCCTAAATAAATACCTTTTTAAGGTTGCAGCAATCCAAGTATGAGGTTGCAGAGCAATCAATACTCTATTGAAATAAATGCTGTAACCTGGTGCTGCTTGAATTCTTGATAACTGTTGTACTGTAAGAATAAATTTGCAGCGCTGTCTGAACCCAGTGCTGTATTAACGCGTAGCTTACAGTACCATCTTTACTGCTTCCTACAAGTATGCAGAGGTTCCCCCTGCAATCTTGCGTCTTCTTTTTCTTCACAACTTAAGGATTCCCAGCTTGTTTCGAAGCATGGAAAACCTCGATTCACTCAAGGGTTTTGTAAGGATATCTGCAAGCTGTAGATCCGTGTAAACTTTCTCTAGCACAATGTCTTTCTTCTCAACATGATCTCTTATAAAGTGATGACAAATGTCAATGTGCTTTGTTCTTGAGTGAAAGACAGGATTATGGGTAATTGCAATAGCGCTCGTATTGTCACAGAGAATTGGAGTCTCTTTTTCTTCTATCCCATAATCTCTAAGTTGCTGCTGTATCAAGAGAATCTACGCACAGCAACTTCCTGCTGCAACATACTCTGCTTCTGCTGTAGAGGTTGCAATTGAGGTATGCTTCCTGCAGAACCACGAGACAAGACTATTTCCCAGAAATTGACACGTCCCACTTGTACTCTTTCTATCAATCTTGCAGCCTGCATAATCTGAGTCGGAATAGCCTTTAAGCTTGAATCCTCCTTCCTTAGGATACCATAGGCCGACTTCCTGAGTTCCTTTCAGATACTTAATTACCCTTTTTACTGCTAAAAGGTGTGATTCCTTTGGTGCTGCTTGAAATCTAGCACAGACTCCTACTGCAAACATAATGTCTGGCCTGCTTGCTGTGAGATACAACAACAATCCAATGAGGCGTCTGTACTTGGTAATGTCTACATCTTTACCATCTTCATCTTTGTCAAGACTTATGGATGTGGACATGGGAACGGACATTGCTGCTCCATTCTCCATACCAAATTTCTTGATAAGCTCCTTCGTATACTTGACTTGGTTGATGAAGGTTCCTGTAGGTAGCTATTTTACTGGCAGTCCGAGAAAGAACCTTAATTCTCCCATCATACTCATCTCGAATTTTGACTGCATCAGGTTGGAGAATTTCTCACATAACTCTTTGTTTGTAGATCCGAAGATGATATCATCCACATAAATTTGTACAAGAAGTACACTTTCTCCGTCCTGTATCCTAAACAGCGTTTTGTCGATTGTTCCTTTCTGAAAGCCATTCTCCAGAAGATAGAGAGATAAAGTGTCATACCAAGCTCTTGGTGCTTGCTTCAGTCCATATAGGGCTTTTTGTAACCGAAACACCTTCTCTTCTGCTTGATCCTCGAAACCAGGAGGTTGTTCAACATATACTTCCTCTGTAAGGAGACCATTCAGGAATGCGCTTTTAACATCCATTTGATAGACGTTGAAATTCATATGTGCTGCATAGGCTAGGAAAATTCTTATTGCTTTTAGCCTTGCCACTGGTGCAAAAGTCTCATCAAAATCAATTCCTTCTTCCTGACAGTATCCTTTAGCAACTAATCTTGCTTTGTTTCTTACAACAACTCCTGATTCATCTAGCTTGTTCTTGAACACCCACTTTGTTCCAATTACACCTTGATGGGTTGGTCTTGCGACTGTTTGCCATACTTGATTTCTTTCAAATCCATTCAATTCTTCTTGTATGGCCTGCACCCAGTTGCTATCTTGCAGTGCCTCTTCAACATTTTTAGGCTTTGATTGTGATATGAAGCACACAAACATTGCTTCATGTGGTATGGACCTCCTTGTCCTTACACCAATGGATGGATCTCCTATAATGAGATCTCTTGGATGGTTTCTAAGTCATGTCCTATCAGGCTCAAAGATATGAGTTGGTGTATCTTGCTAATCACGTTGCTGTAATGCAGGAGGTTCTGCTGCTGTAAGAATGTCTGCTGCATCCAAGGTTGCAGCTTCTTCTTCTTTATCTTCTTCTGTAGGCAGAACTCCTTCTATGTATGGTACAACATTCTCTTTTCTAGGAGCGGTCTCTTCAGGTGGTTTTTCCAGCTTCTTTGTGTCACAATGTGGTTCATCAAACACCATATGTACAGATTCTTCTACAACTAGGGTTCTCTTATTAAACACTCTGAAAGCTCTACTTACAGCAGAGTATCCTAGAAATACTCCTTCGTCTGATTTGGCATCGAAAGTTTTCAGATGTTTCTTTCCATTGTTGAGAACGAAACACCTGCATCCAAAGATGTGTAGATAAGAGATATTCGGTGTATGACCATTCCATATTTCATAAGGCGTCTTGTCAAGATCCTTGATGATTAGACATCTGTTCTGCGTGTAGCATGCAGTGTTGGTTGCTTCAGCCCAAAACCTCTTGGGTATTTCTACTTCTGCTATCATTGTCCTTGCTGCTTCCTTGAGGGTTCTATTTTTTCTTTCAGCAACCCCGTTTTGTTGTGGTGTTCTTGCAGCAGAGTATTCATGACGAATACCATTGTCAGAACAGAATTTCTCTATAAACTTATTTGTGAACTCGGTTCCTCTGTCTGATCTTATCTTCACTATACTCAAGCTCTTTTCATTCTGAATTTTCTTCATGAGGCCAGGTAACTTTTCTTGAGTCTCTGACTTCTTTGCAAGAAAGATCGTCCAAGTGTATCTGGAGTAGTCATCCACTACTACTAGGGAGTACTTCTTCCCGCTCAAGCTTACTGGTTCTACTGGTCCAAAAAGGTCCATGTGTAGAAGATCTAGAACACCTTCATGTTCTTTTCTTTCTATGTGTAGTGTTTGCCCAGAGCTTCTAGTTCATTCACTATGGATGTGAATCTCAAATCTAGTTGCTCAAGAGTCTCTTCATTCTTCATTTCGAAGAGCTCGAATAGTTGGGTAGTGTTGGAGATTTTGTTGTCTTTTGTGAGCTCAGTTCCTTCACAAATTTGCTCCAGCTTTTCCCATATTTCTTTGGATGTTGAGCAAGTTTTAACTTTGCTAAAAGTGTCTTTATCCAAAGTAATAAATAGAGCGTTCTTTGCCACATTATCCAGGTTGGCTCTCATCCTGTCTTCGTTACCCCACTTTTGACGTGGTTTGGTCAGGAAGTTTGGTGGTGGCTGCTCTTCTTCTGCATGGTCTCTTCCATACATTGGATTTACCTTCATGGGAATTATCGGTCCTTCAGTTATGACCATCCACATCTCATCATTCATGGCAGAAATGTGTGCCTGCATTCTTATCTTCCAGTCGTCATATTCCTCTATGGAAAACATAGGTAGCTTGTGATTGGAGAAATCCATGATATGCTTTAAAAATGATTTTAATGCAAAGAAGACAGCAAGACAAGGGTGGATCTGGGTAGGTGACCAGATAAGTTGGCTTTTAACCCAACTCGCTCTGATACCACTTGTTGGTCCCAAGTGGTGTCCGAGGTTCAGAGGGGGGTGAATGAACCTTGGTCGATTTTCAAAAACTTTTAAAACAACCGTTCTGCACTGCAGTTACTTGAGCTTGCAGCGATAGAAGGTTACTGCTTGCAGCGCCAAGATGCAGTGTTGCACGCTGTAACCTGGAGTTTTATACACAGCGGAAATTAACTTAAAAACACAAGACTGTTTTTCTCAAGAATGCTTCTTTCAAAACGTTTTAAGATGAGAGACAGATAATAATGCAGAAGATAAACGCACAGATAAAAAAAAACAATTAAAACACTTATGGCTTATAGTGGTTCGAAGGTGGTGTAATCCATCTTCGTCTACTCTACTGCTCCTCGAGCAGGAACTTTGTTAAGTAAGATTGATTTACAGGACTCTTCTAACAATCTATCAACTTTACAAAGCAAACCACCTACTAAAGTCCAGCGTACACACAGCAACTGCAAACTTCAAAGGCTAACCCACACAGGGTTCTACACTCTTACAAGGGAAGCTGCCTAACACTTAGACAACTTAAACAAACAGCAAGGATTTCTCCTATCAACTGCTTGACACCACTAAAACAACCTAAGCACACAGCAACAAGGTTAAAAGGATAAAATGTTTTCTTCAACTTGTGCTTCGAAGAGAGCTTCTGAATTCGTAGGGAAACTTTCAGCTTGAAGCTTCTTCACTTCGATAGGTTGAGTGACTGAAACTGTTGGCTTGAATGCTTGAAATTTATAAGCTTGAAACATTCGCGTATGGAATTTAGTTCTTAGTAACAGTGACAGTAACCAGCATCAGTTCTCCTTGACCTCTATTTATACTTGTAGAAGAAGATGTCCGTTGAAGGAGACATCCCTCTTTTGAATTTGGAGTAGCCTGGCCAAAGTATGGTTCGCATTTAATGCGACTTGACTTTTCCTTTCGGAGCATTTAATGCGGCATTTACGGCTCGCAGCTTTCTGCAGCGCATCAGTCCATGTGACATCTTCTTATTGGCTCCGTGTCTGCTACTTTGACTTTTTCTTGAACGACTCTTTTATTCTTGCTTGAATCTCCGTTCCTCGTACTGCATTTATCCTTCCTAGGATTTGCAGGATACTTCGTCTTGTAGTTGGCACTGTATTACTTAACTGACTTGTAAGTCTGCGCTGTATACTAGGTCCTTGTACAGCTGATGCTTTCTTTCAGTGCTTCTGTATTTTAGACTTGGTTGCAGTATCTTCTGGCAGTGCTGCTGTAACTTCTTTCTAACAGTACTCCTGTATCATTTTCTTACAGCATTGCTGCACGCCGTTCTTTCTTACTTTGTTGTATCGAAGTTCAGCCTTATTTAAACTTTGTTGTTCCTTCCTTCTTCCAACTATGCAGTATCCTGCCTTCCTACAGTGATACTGTATCCTGCCTTCATACAATGATACTGTATCCTGCCTTCTTGCAGCGATATCTTCCCTTAAAGCTTAGATGCAGCATTATCCTCTTTTAAACTCCATTTTCAATACTTAACACAAGACTCAATTCTAGTCTATTTATCCATTTAAACATTGTGAAAATAGGGTACTCAAAACTTCTTATTACATATTTGGTTTGTCTAATCAAAATCTAAACATTGAAATCCCAACACTACTAATGGAGTAAAGCTATAAGCGTTGACCGAATCCTTTGACATTATGAGAAAATGTGCACTTAGATTGTAAGATTAAAGCTTCTATTATCGAACATTAGAATGATTGAGTTCCTGATTCATACTAGTTAAAGCTTGGTCATTTTATTTCGTAAAATGCGTAACTTAGAAATCTAAGAAGCCTTACTTAATGAGAAAGTTTTCCATCAATATAACTCGAATGTTATGGATTACATTTGATTATATTTAGAAGATAATGTGACTACAATTACATCTTAAGAAGGTTGAATCATGGCTACTAATTTTGTTACACTATATGTATTGACCGAACCCCTTGACTTGAAGAGAAAACGTGTACTTAAATTATAAGATTAAAGCTTATATTGTCGAACATTCTAATGAATGAATTGGCGATCAAAATCATTCATACTTGTGATAGCCTGGTCATTACGACTCATAAAATACCTAACTTAGAATCCTAACTAGGTTTACTTGGTGAGCAAGTTTTGTATCAATATAACTCAAAGAGTTTTGGATTTGATTTGATAATACTTAGATGATAATGTAAGTATGATTGAACGTTAAGAAGGGGAAATCGTGGCTACTAATGGAGTAAAGCTATAAGCGTTGACCGAATCCTTTGACATTATGAGAAAATGTACACTTAGATTGTAAGATTAGAGCTTCTATTATCGAACATTAGAATGATTGAGTTCCCGATTCATATTTGTTCAAGCTTGGTCATTTCATTTCGTAAAATGCGTAACTTGGAAATCTAACAAGCCTTACTTAATGAGCAAGTTTTCCATCAATATAACTCGAAGTGTTATAGATTACATTTGATTATATTTAGAAGATAATGTGAGTGCAATTAAATATTAAGAAGGTTGAATCAAGGCTACTAATTGAGTTACACTATACGTATTGACCGAACCCCTTGACTTGAAGGAAAAACGTGTACTTAGATTATAAGATTAAAGCTTATATTGTCGAACATTCTAATGAATGAAATCACGATCAAAATCATTCATACTTGTGATAGCCTGGTCATTTCGACTCATAAAATACCTACCTTAGAATCCTAAGACCATCCACACCAGTTTACACTACACTGCAGCAAAATTCACACTACACTACAGCAAAATTCCAACTACATTAAATTTTGCTGCACCAGTCAACACTACATTCTGCACTACATTTATTATTCTTATTTTTTATTGATTTAAAATTTATACAAGTTTAAACTTATTAATTGCATACGAAAAAATGAAGAACTTTCGAAACAACCACCAACAAATAATACTTTTAATATGTACAATGGATATTTTCCGAATCTCGGAGGGTCGGGAAGTAATCTCGGAGATTATTAATTAGGACATTTAAATACTCGTATTGTACTTTTTCAAGCTTAATCGTAATCTCGATGTTTTATGTTTATTTTAATTTAGTTATTTTAGCCCAATTGTCTTGATGTATTTTGTGAATTATGTATTTTAATTTAATGTACTTTGTGATTGAATGTATTATGTTTACTTTTATATTATACACATGTAGTAAATAATAATTTTTTCATAAACAATAATATTGTTGTTAGGATGTATACTATAAGCCTAGCTTTTGTGTAAACATCTATTTATGATATGAGAATCTTTTATGGTCAAATGTTTGCATTTTATATATTTGTTATATATGTTATTGCAATTGTCCAATTAATTTATATTGTAGATAACATGGTGTGTGGTGCCACACAGAAGATCATGTTATCAGTTCCTTATAGATTATAAATGGTAGCTCACAGCCGAGATAATTTTGGACAAATTATCGGAATGGTTGTAGTGTAATTTGGTATTAATCTATCTTGATTATAAAATTACACTAGTACATTTTGTATGTATTGAGCAGGACCAATTGAGGTTGTTTTATTTGTACTGACTACATAAATAAAATAAGACCTCTGTTATTATGGATGTGCGTCCTCTTAATCATTGTATGATAACGGGCATGTATACTCGATATATGTTTCTTTAATTTACCAATGGGTGAGATTTATTTATTAAATCAATAAGCTCGGTAAATTGGGATACAGTGTTGTTTATATGGTGTGTTGTTGATTATATAATGAAACCGTGTACTAATTATTTAGGATGATGATGTCCCCTTGAGGAACTCATAAGGATTATCATGTAAACCCTGCAGGTGGATTTATTCCGGCATGATAATAAAGTTGAGTGGTACTACTCTTGGATTAAATATTAATTAATTGAATTGTCAGTAATTCATTTAATTAATGGACATTCGATATCTTAAACACGGGGAGATAAACGTGCACATAATAAATAGGAGCCATATCTAATATGGATAAGGGACGGTAGTTCAATAATATCTTTTTAGTGGATTAAGATATTATTTGATAGGCTTAAGAAGTATATTCAGATCGAATTAAGGACTTCTAAGCCTATCAGGAGACCAATTCCTAATCCTCCTCAAGGTCCCTGTTGTAGCCTATAAATAAGCCTCAAGTCAGCCGTTTTTGATACACAGAAATACAGACACACAGATATAAAAATTTGAGATACGTATTAGTAGAAGACGACTGAAAGTCTCGATAGCTCGTTGCCCACACAACGATCGAGATAAGGCGAGGAATACAGTAGAAGATCGTGAGGTCCAGGCTTCATCGATTCCTCGATCTACAGTTCTGATCTTAGAACTAATTTCAGTGTAAAAGGTATGATTCGTTTCTCCGCTGCGCGTTAATCAATTTTGTATGGACCCCGATTCGGATAATCGAACAGGATCGGCGATCCGGCGGTTCCTACAATTGGTATCAGAGCCGTGGTTTTCTGACTCTATTCGATTGAATCAGTTAATTTTATTATGAATCGTATCTTGAAACATGTGTATTTTAGATCGGATAATAGTAGGATGTGCGAAAAATTATGATTTTCTGCAGGAACCTTAAATCCAACTATTATGGTCTGAATGTATGTTTATGTATGAATTAAACCCTCGGACATGTCGATGTTGTTTTTGAATGTATGATTGTAATAGTAAAATCACGGCGGTTTGTCGTGTTAGGTTTAAATTTTCTGTTCGATCTAGATTATATGTAAACTCCTTCGTGGGGTATAGGGTCGATGGATGTAATAGATACAAGGTTAGGATCGTATAATCAGGCACGACCGTGCTATGCAGCACGGTCAGACCGTGCCAGCCGAAGATCGCGACTGCACGATAGGACACGACCGTGCTATGGAGCACGGTCAACCGTGCAGCGTGTTTGAAGGTCGGGCACGACCGTGCTGGAGGGCACGGTCAGACCGTGCCAGCTGAGAATCACGACTGAAGGACAGGGCACGACCGTGCTATGGAGCACGGTCAACCGTACGGCGTGTTTCAGATCGAGCACGACCGTGCTGAGGGGCACGGTCAGACCGTGCTAGGCGATGATTTTCCGGCGATCCCCGTTTGACGGCAAACATTCAAGAACACAGCAATAAATCGAGGCCATAATAGTTGGAAATTATATTTTTCATATTTATTGCCTTATATGTGTTTTATCAAGCATGCTTGTATGTGTTTTATATGATATACATGTTAAAATCCCTCATGTTAAATAACTAAGTGGGAGAGGGATTAATTATTTTAATAAATCTCATGGCCTCCATTACTGGTTTGTAAGTGATGCACCTGAACTTGCGCGTTGGTTTTAAGTACCTTCCTCCATATCGGATGAGTTCATTTGCGGATCACTAGATCAAACTTCCTTTATGGATGATTATAGAAAGTTGTTTAGGAGCGTGTCATCTTCTCCATCTGAAGAGGCATAATCCTAGATAATGGACTTAGTATCAAGTAATGGTGTACACTTAGATACATTTGATAAGTATCCTCCCCATCGGAGTCACTGCTGTTATTTGTATGGCCAAAGCGATAACCAACTATTAATTTTATTTGTCATAAAGTTAAGTTGACAAGATAATAAAATTAATGGGTAAAACCTCCTCTAACAAATGTTTGAATTAGTATACGTCCACACTATCGTGGCATACAAAGTTCACGGTGTATTGAGGTGTTGGTGAATTAAGATTGTGTTGTTTGAGGGAACAATATGATTTGTCAATTCAAATGATTTGACCTATGTGTTTATTTATGTGATTCTCAGGATTTTCATTATGGTTTTCAATTCTCTTGCTGTTATACTTAAAGAAAACAAACTTACTGTTCCTAATTATATTGATTGGAAACGAAACCTAGATATTATCCTGAATGCTGAAGAGTACAAGTTTGTACTCACTAAGAACTGTCCTGAAATGCCCAATGAAAACTCTAGTGAAGATGAGATATTAGCATATAGGAAGTGGATCAAGGCAGATGAGATGGTGCGATGTCACATTTTGGCTTCTTTGTCAAAAGTACTACAACATCAGCATCAGGCCATACCCACTGCCTATGATATGATGCAAAACCTCAAGGAACTCTTCAGACACCAGAGTTGGGCATTAGTTGTTGAAACATGTTTAGCGGTGTTATCTACCGATACCTGGTGTGTAGATACGGGAGCCACTGATCATGTCTGCAATTCATTGCAAGGGTTCCAGGAAACCAGACAACTGAGTGATGGAAAAATTACTATATATATGGGCACCGCTGCGAAAGTAGCGGCCATTGCAGTGGGAGACGTTTATTTGTCTTTTCCTATGAATAAGACTTTGATTTTGAGAAATTGTCTCTACGTACCTTGTTTTAGAAAGAATTTGATTTCAGTTTCTAAACTTTTTAAGGATGGATATTCTGTTTCTTTTGATAACAATGTTGCCGTTAAGAAGAATAGAGTTATTATCTGTTCTGGTACGTTGGTTGACAATTTATATATTCTTAATCCTATAACTCCTACGATGCAACAAATGGAAATTAATAGCACATCTTCTAAATCTAATAAGAGAAAAGAACCTTCGAAAATGAATCAAACATATCTTTGGCATCTAAGGTTGGGTCATATTAACTTAAGGAGGATTCAAAGGTTGATAGCCGATGGACCTTTGGGTTCCTTGGAAGTGGAAAACTATCCAACATGCGAGTCCTGCTTGGAAGAAAAAATGACCAAAAGACCTTTTAAGGCAAAGGGGTATAGAGCCAAAGAAGTGTTGGAATTGATTCATTCTGATTTATGTGGCCCTATGACTATTCAGGCAAGAGGTGGTTTCGAATATTTTGTCTCTTTTATAAACGATTATTCGAGATATGGGTACATTTACTTGATGCGCCGCAAGTCTGAGTGCTTTGACAAGTTCAAAGAGTACAAGGCTGATGTGGAGAAACGTCATGGTAAATGTATCAAAACACTACGATCTGATCGTGGTGGTGAGTACCTCTTAGGAGAGTTTAGGAGTTACTTATCAGAGATTGGGATTCAATCCCAATTGTCTGCACCGGGTACACCCCAACAGAATGGTGTAGCGGAACGAAGGAATATGACTCTTATGAAAATGGTTAGATCGATGATGAGTTATTCAGAATTACCAAATTCGTTCTGGGGGTATGCTCTGGAAACAGCGACGTACATTCTAAACTTGGTACCTTCTAAGTCAGTACCCTCTACTCCCACAGAATTGTGGACTGGGCGCAAGCCTAGTCTGAAACACATTCGGATTTAGGGTAGTCCAGCACATGTGCTAAAGGGAGATGCTGATAAGTTAGAATCTCGTACGGAAGTACACTTGTTTGTGGGCTATCCTAGAAGAACGAAAGGTGGTTTATTTTATAGTCCTAAAGATCAGAAGGTCATTGTTAGCACGAATGCCCGATTTTTAGAAGAGGACTATGTAATGAACCACAAGCCCATGAGTAAAATTGTTCTTGAGGAAATGAGAGGGGATAATTCGGATGTACCGACGGTACAAGATGAGATACCACAAGTGACTGCACCGCGTGTCACTAATGATACACAAATACCGATAGTGCCTTGTCGTAGTGGGAGGGTTGTTAGACAACCTGATAGATTCATGTTTTTGGGAGAGTCTTCAGACTTGGTCCCTGGACAACATGAAATAGATCCCTGGACTTATGACAAAGCACTCCAAGATAAAGATGCGATATCTTGGCAAAAGGCAATGCTCTCTGAGATAGAATCTATGGATTCTAATCAAGTCTGGGAGCTTATAGAACCACCAAATGGTGTAAGAGCCATTGGATGTAAATGGGTCTACAAAAGGAAAAGAGGATCAGATGGAAAGGTAGAGACCTTTAAAGCAAGGCTTGTTGCGAAAGGGTATACTCAAAAAGAAGGGATCGATTATGAGGAAACCTTTTCGCCGGTAGCCATGCTGAAGTCTATCCGGATTCTTTTGTCTATTGCTGCTCATATGGATTATGAGGTTTGGCAGATGGATGTCAAGACAGCTTTCCTTAATGAAAGTCTTGAAGAAAACATCTATATGAAGCAACCAGAGGGATTCATTGAGAAAGGCAAAGAACATCTTGTGTGTAAGCTTAATCGGTCCATTTATGGACTGAAACAAGCTTCAAGATCTTGGAACATCCGTTTTGATGAAGTAATCCAGTCTTATGGATTTATTCAATGTCCGGATGAATCTTGTGTTTATAAAAAGAGTGACGGAAACGTGGTGGTATTTCTTGTACTATACGTAGATGACATCTTGTTAATTGAAAACAATGTCAAGGTGTTGTCAGACGTAAGGGTATGGCTATCCAAACAGTTTGCTATGAAGGACTTAGGAGAAGCTTGACATATTCTTGAGATCAAAGTTATAAGGGATCGCAAGAAAATGATGTTATGCTTATCTCAAGCTTCATACATTGACACTATTCTAGCTCGTTTTAGCATGCAAAACTCCAAGAAAGGTTTTCTACCTTTTAGGCATGGAGTGCCTTTATCTAAGGAAATGTGTCCTAAGACACCAAAGGAGATAGAGGAAATGAAAGCAGTTCCTTATGCTTCGGCTGTAGGAAGCTTGATGTATGCGATGCTATGTACGAGACCGGATATCTGCTTTACCGTGGGCATGGTTAGTAGATATCAAAGTAACCCAGGACAAGGTCATTGGACTGCCGTAAAGCATATTCTAAAGTACCTGAAAAGGACTAGAGATTATATGCTAGTTTACCAGGCAAATGATTTATTACCTGTGGGTTACACGGATTCGGATTTCCAGTTAGACAGGGACAACAGTAAATCAACCTCGGGGTATGTGTTTACCTTGGGAGGTGGAGCCATAGTGTGGAGAAGTGTGAAGCAGAAATGCGTTTCGGACTCCACCATGGAAGCTGAATATGTGGCGGCCTCTGAGGCAGCCAAAAAAGCTGTATGGCTCAGAAACTTCTTGATGGACTTAGAAGTGATTCCTGGTTTGCCCAAAGCTATCACAATCTATTGTGATAACAGTGGTGCAGTAGTAAACTCGAAGGAACCACGAGCCCATAAGGCAAGTAACACATTGAGCGCAAGTACCACCTGATACGAGATATCGTAAAGCGAGGGGAATTTGTTGTCGCCAAGATTGCATCAGCCGATAACCTAGCAGATCCTTTCACAAAGGCCCTTCCGGCGAAAGCCTTCGATGAGCATGTTGATGGGATGGGAATAAGATGCATGGCAGCGTATATGACATCATAGTCTTTTAGTATAAGTGGGAGATTGTTAGGATGTATACTATAAGCCTAACTTTTGTATGAACATCTATTTATGATATGAGAACCTTTTTTGGTCAAATGTTTGCATTTTATATATTTGTTATATATGTTATTGCAGTTGTCCAATTAATTTATATTGTAGATAACATGGTGTGTGGTGCCACACAGAAGATCATGTTATCAGTTCCTTATAAATTATAAATGGTAGCTCACAGCCGAGATAATTTTGGATAAATTATCGGAATGGTTGTAGTGTATTTTGGTATTAATCTGTCTTGATTATAAAATTACACTAGTACATTTTGTATGTATTGAGCAGGACTAATTGAGGTTGTTTTATTTGTACTGTCTACATAAATAAAACAAGACCTCTGTTATTATGGATGTGCGTCCTCTTAATCATAGTATGATAACGGACATGTATACTCGATATATGTTTCTTTAATTTACCAATGGGTGAGATTTATTTATTAAATCAATAAGCTCGGTAAATTGGGATACAGTGTTGTTTATATGGTGTGCTGTTGATTATATAATGAAACTGTGTCCTAATTATTTAGGATGATGATGTCCCCTTGAGGAACTCATAAGGATTATCATGTAAACCCTGCAGGTGGATTTATTCCGGCATGATAATAAAGTTGAGTGGTACTACTCTTGGATTAAATATTAATTAATTGAATTGTCAGTAATTCATTTAATTAATAGACATTCGATATCTTAAACATGGGGAGATAAATGCACACATAATAAATAGGAGCCATATCTAATATGGATAAGGGACGGTAGTTCAATAATATCTTTTTAGTGGATTAAGATATTATTTGATAGACTTAAGAAGTATATTCAGATCGAATTAAGGACTTCTAAGCCTATCAGGAGACCGATTCCTAATCCTCCTCAAGGTCCCTGTTGTAGC